>WOGO01009135.1:0-10337 GCA_015342085.1 Leptinotarsa defecta
TTGTCCAACTTTGTAATTGAATCAGAATTGGAAAGCCTATCCAACTTGTTTCTGATTATTCAGTCGGCCGACTGGAATCGCTTAGATGTGCGGACTCACATTACGATTCTATACTAATAAGCATCCAACTAAACTATCGGCCGATTAAAAGTCTGTAGTGTGCGCTTGCCCTAAGTGTGGTGAATTTCACAAAAATATGAAAATATTGTAACTGCTAAATTACCCACTGGGACTCACAATGGACTAATTAACAACATGCAGTTATGTACTTATTACCTTCAAAGTCGTCTTAACTTACTTTTCGAAGCTTTGTGGTTGTCCCAGATAAACTGATATGGCTATTCGTTTACCATCCGTTTCAACTTCAGGGGCGGGGTCTTCTGTTTGTATGAGGTCACTTAAGGCATCTAAACTATTGTTACTTCTGGTATCGGACAAATCGGCAGGTTGGTTGGTGGACCCACTGACCATACGCTGTAGTCGTTCATTATTTTGTTTCAGACTCAACATTTCACTCTGTAAAAAAAAGATAATATTTCACAGCAGAATTTCCGATTGATATTTATTATATGACGAATGCTCAATTTTTCTCTGTTATTTGATATTCCTTCTATTTTTATTGATACAATTTCAGTCAGACTATTTTCAATACTTTTAATAATTTTAACATATTTTTAAACAACGCATGTCCGATTTTGTAACATTTACACTGTTCATTATTCAATTTTTGTATTCTTTAGAACGTTCTAGTATTTATCATGTATCGTTCCTTCAATTGTGTCGGAAATATTGGGTGTTTTCGGATTCATTGCGAATATTAGATAACATTTAAAAAAGAGTATTTGCGGGACGAAACTAGCCCGTTTCCCAGGCAAGGCATTTTCATTGGCACAAAAGGGTCAATACTGAGTTGCGTCAAGTTGTTTAAAACATTATTTCATTAATTTTTTTTAATCATTTGAATGAAAGAGGAGGGGGTGAAATGTGAAAAATTATATCGAAATGAACAATTCAAGAAAACACATTTGTTAAAGAAAACAAATAAAAACAAAATACGTAGACATGGCATTCGTCTATGGAACATAACATAGAAATAACCCAATCCTATCTATGTTTTCTTCTGAGATTTAAAAAAAAAAGGTCGATCCTTAAAAAAATTAGGTGAGTCAGATCCTGCTCAGAGCCCACTCAGACCCGCCCTTAGAGCCGTCATTGTTTCGAAGGTTATGAACATTTCCGGTTGTGTGCTTTGCTCAAATAAAAACCTTTGGGTTCAATGCATATCGAATGTCTTCACTTAGCTTGTAGAAGTCTCCAAAGAAATCTCATGAATGGACGTTACTTGATGAAAATTAATAACATGGATTCATGATGATAATAATTAAACAATTTTCACAAACATTTTTCAATTCTACATGCGTTTCGTTAACACCGTAGCTTCATCAGTAGTAATAACCATATTACGTTCGAAAAATGTCAATTTGTTCGCCTCAAATCAAATTTCTGGTGGGGTACATTCGTTTCACTTCTCTTGTTTCTCGTTGGAAAATATATACATATTCCAAACTGTTATTTGAATAATTCAGTTTGACGCTTGAGAACATATTTTGAATTAGGTGAATTCTCAAGATTTATTTGCGATTAAAAATAATTGAAACACAACCGTAAAATTATAAAGTTGCTCATCTGTGATTGGTTTGAAGGTGTGAGTTATGGATCATTTTGCTACATAGGTGCCCAACAAGAATCGGTCACAAAATTGACGCTTTCTTCAATAGGCATGAAAAAGGTTTGTTACGATTTTAATAATATTAACTTACTCTCATCTTCATTACGGTATCCTTCAGACTCTCCAGTTGATGAGCGGAGCTCAAGGCCTCTAATCGAATATCCGTCAAGACTAGATCTTTCTCTCTCAGTTGTTTCTGCAACTCTGCTACTTCCTGACCGGCATCTGTCGGAGCAGAAGGCAGAGGGCTGTGCGTCCTTTCTGTTTCTCCTTCACTCTGGCATTGTACTTTGGTAACTTTGGCATTTCTCGAAAAAGCTTTAGTGAAAGAGCTTCGGAGCCAGCCTTTCTTTTTCTTTTTGTCGTGTTTATCTAGGCTACAGGCAGACGAAAGGCTTGAAACACTGTCCGAGGATGGTTGTCTCGCTAGACCAGTGCCGATACCAGCTTGGATGGATTGGGCGCGAAGGGAATCCATGGCCTGCCGAAGCTCTTGCAGTTCGGATTCCTGCAAATGAAGTGTATCAGCCAAAATGAAAATATTTAGATCAATATTAATTGGTCCTGAAGCCCGTACAATATATATTACCATTTTTCAATTCACGATTATCATATATTGATGTTTTGATCAAGTAATGATTGATTTTAATAATCTTCCTATTATTCATAGTTGATTAAAGGGTGCACCAGTGGCGGATCCACAGTGATCTTAAGGCAAGATAGTATGCCAAAGAAAAAAAAAATAGATTTTTGGGAATATTTTCGATAAATAGTTAAGATAAGTATTTAATAAAGAAAGTGGAAAAGAATCTATGTTAAACATAGATATCTGTTAACACAAAAAAAATAAAACAACTCGAAAGAAAATAATTTTTCTAAAAAACCGAAAAACTATTTTACAGCAGTTCAATGCACGAAAACGGTGTCAACAAACTTATTTGTGGTAGGTTTTTCTAATTTTTAGAATTTAATAATTTCTACATGTTCCGCAGAATTTTAAAAATTGCAATTTCAAAACTGAACTTTGTGGTTGTACCATCTTTCCCTTTTGGAAATCATCTCAGTATATATTCCTCGTATACCAAGCTGTCAATCAAAATGCATGCACTCCCATAATTTTAAAAATGAAGTTTTAATGCAAACACTCATCTTATAATAATTCTTCTAACTTCCTTCAACTTTTTCTGAATTAGTATTCAGGAGGAAAATCTTTTACGTATATTTTCAATCTTGTCACTGCATCACCTTGGCTAAGTACGCTTCAACCTGTGAATCTTGAATGGGATTTGGGTTTAAGAGATACCCTGGTTAAAAGTTCATTTTCATGATGCAGTGGCAATCGATATTATTAACATAAATTTTATTATTCTAGAAGCTACTATTAACTGCTCCAAAAATTTTTACCTGTTTACAAATATCGACTTTCAGTAGAAGCCAAAAACTTACTTTTTTCTCTGATGTTGCTGTTAGATGTTGAAGCCTTTGTGTCATGGAAGTTAGACTTTGCTCGAAAGCCGACACTACATGAGCCTGGAATTGAAAAAATGGTATTGGTTAACAATTTCTAATGATACTATACAAAATTGATTTCACATTTTTTGATGTCAAACATTAAAATATGTCGAAATGTAATTTATATCAACATATTGCATTCAAATATACAGTATGTCGTCCAAAAAAAAAAGGTTTTTCTATTAGTAATCCACTCTTTATGAATACAGACTCAGTTGATCACTTATTTCATTAGTTTTCTCTATTTTAATGACGAAAAACTTTATGAAAAGAAAACGAATTTGTTGAATCATTGTGGTATCAATCATAAATCAAAAGTAATCAATGTCTACGAAAATTAATTCAAATAGCCTTGACCTCACATCTTTTTTTATTATATAAATATGAGAACAAATTCACTGATGTCAAATTGATCGATTCATTTCACTATGCATTGTTAAACATTGCCAGCGGAAAAATATACAAGTTGCAATTGCGACTTTATTAACTGAATTTCAAATGATTGAGCTGTAAATGATAAATGCAGTATTCAGATCGCTGGTAATATGTCTCATTTAACAATAAACTTAATGCATTATGAAGGTTAAATTTGAATTATTATCATGAGGTCAATGAGCTTTCTACTCCCACTTCATCATATTCTAACAATCAGAGTATTCTTAAATCTATATCTCTACTTTTACTCTGGTCCAGCAAGGGGGTGAACTTGTACCTCGTCATGAAAAAAAATCCAGATTATAATTTTAAATACCTTTGATAGAATGGTGCTTACATGGACGTAGAAAAATAAATTTCTACGTCCATGGGTGCTTATATTTGTTTATAACTCATTCTATGCCTCATCTGATATTGCTGATGAAATTGATATTTGCCAGTATTTATTGACCGAAGTACGATAGGTTTCGAATGTTTTATCGGCGAATTTTCCTAAAATAATACTAAAATTATCTTTGAACTATTTCTAGGACCAATCCTGGTGATATGCCATAATTCAATTTAGAAATGATTTCTCCTATTTCAAATTAAGTATTGGCTAACATACATGTTAGCTCAGTTCAATGTCGACAAAATTATCTTTATTTTTTCATAATTGACTACTAAATATGGAATAGCCTTTTTTCTTAGATTCGAGTTGTGGACAATTATATATTCAAAAAGTTCCAGGCTTTCTTAGGTGAAACGATTCAAATGATTTTTAAATCAAAACCGATTTGTTTGGTATTCATAATAACCTATAGAGCGTTCTACAATTTCGGCTTTTAATATGCGTAAATTCATTTCAAAAGTAGATGTTGATGACACAGTTCGAAACAGCTGTTAGGTTAGGTCCAAAGCGAGTGGGTCTATTCGACCCTCCACCGCAACCCGCAAGGGTTTATTATGGCTCACACCTATTCTCACTCGGCCAAACAAACCCAGCTTCTTAACGAAGCCGATTAGTTTGTATGGTGAGGTCATATGGTAAGAGTACGGCTCTGCCTAACGCTAAAGACCTGATTCGGTCCCCAGCGAGGCAGGAACAAAGTATATGCTCTGTTAATGGGGTAGTCGGATAGTCAAGTTGCAAGCACTTCCAATGTTTGAACAAACTCATGACAAATTTTTAACAATACTAATGATTTTCCAAAACAATTCAATACAGATTTATTTTCAATGATTTTGAAAGATTTTTCAATATCGATATCTGCTGAAGAAAACATAATTGGAATAAATTGGAATAAACGAATAAGAGAATACTTGTTATTGAGAATCAAAGGTTGAATAACAATATTCATCAAAAGAGACATTTACTTAATTAGAAAGAAGTTTTTCATATGAATACTAGAACAAACCAGTTGCTTTGCAACTAACACATAATACATGGCCTGAAAAGTCTCGGGCTCAACATATAGATGGCGCTATTCTCATTGCAGTCACCACTCTTTCATTTAGTACTAACCTTCAAAAGAAAGCTGTTGAAATTTCATGATTTTCTGCTCGTAAGTTTGTAAGTTATTACACCAGGAGTGACACTATTTTGATATTTACAAAACTATGGTTCGAAAACAATTTTGTGTTTCAGTTTCACAGTGCTTTCTGATGTGAAAAAATACCGTTCAAGCGAAGCTATGGCTTGAAAAAGTGTTATAAGGACTCCACTTCATCAGAAACAATTATTGAATGTTGCTTTGCTGCCTTGTGGTCGTAGAGACATGGATGATGCAGAACGCAGTGGACGTCCTAATGAAGCAGTAACACCAGAAAACATAAAAAAATCCACAAAATCGTTTTGAATGATGGTGAAGAGAAGTTGCGTGAGTAAGTTGACATTGTGAAGATATCAAAAGAGCGTGTTGGCTTTATGTTGCATGAGCATTTAACTATGAGAAAGCTCTGTTCAAAGTGGGTGCCGCGCGAGCTCACTGTTGATCAAAAACAAGAACGGCTTGATGATTCTGAGTCTAGGCTATGTTTGAACATAACAAACCTAAAGTTTGGAATCGAAATAAGAAAATAGACGAAACATAGATACATCACTTCACTCCGGAATCCAAACGATCATCATCTGAGTGGAAGTAACTGGTCAACCTCATCCAAAGCGCCAGAAAGCACAACAATCGGATGGAAATGTTTTAGCCTCGGTATTTTGTGATATGTGTGGTGTAACATTCATCGACTGTCTTAAGAAGGGAAATACCATTAACTGTGAATATAATATATAGCGTTATTGGAGCGTTTGAAGGCTGAAATTGCAAAGAATCGACCGCATATGGCAAAATAAATGGTTTCATCAAGATAACACACCGTGTCACAAGTCAATCAAATTGATGGCATAAATACATGAATTGAACTTCAAATTGCTACCACATCCACCGTATTCGCCAGGGTTGCGCCCGGCGACCACTGGCAGTTCGGAGACGACAAAAAATGCTCAGCAGTTGATGAAAAAAGCCTATTTTGAAAAAAAAAAGTTTTTTTACTCAGACCCGGGACTTTTTAGCCCCCATCCAACATATACCAAGGAGGTTCATGTACGAATTGTATAAGACTCCTTCTCTTTCCATTTAACCTCTTAAATCAGCTCTCCTTCTCGCTTAAAATATGGAAATATATCATTAACATGGACTATATAACCTGGAACCGATAGTTGATGAATCTGTGATTCAAAAAATGTTATCTAATTAATGTTTTCTACTTCGCAAAACTCGATGACTAAACCAATGCAATTTTTTTCATCACAAAATTTATAATTACTACAGAACTCATTAGAAGATACATTCGATATTCTCTACATACCGAACACTGCTGATCCTATGAGGAAGAAATCTCTGAATGGTACAATTACAAAGTTTTAAGACATTTAACTGCTCCCATAACTCGGAATTAATTGACGTTGGTTTTGTGAGGAAAAATGTTCGATTTAACAAGATAGATTTAATCAGCAAGAGCGGTACATGCAAACACCAAGTCGCAAGATGCGATACAATGTCGAGATAGCACGGGTGGTGGGACGAAAGATCTTTTCAATAGAAAAATATCGATAAGTTGCCATAAACATTGCTTGGGATGAATGTATTCGTGACGAAAGAGCATGCAGATTACTTGTGTGTTGCGTTAACATTTCGATTGGGAGTCTTCTAGACGCTCAGCCGATCCATTCTTTTAAAATTCTCGTCAAATCCCATCAGTGTGGACTGCAACTATGGGCGATCCTCTTTTTTATAAAATAGTAATTTTTTGTATTGTGGCAGTATGAGTATATTTACTTTCAGTTTGAGTTGTTTTTTATACTTGAATGACGGTTGATGTGTTATACATTGTGGGTTTTTGTAAAAGAGCAACCCCGTTGAACATCGCCTTCCACACTTGATAATTTGAATGAGTATTTTGATATTCACAGAAAAAAAGGTTTTTGGCTTACTATTTTTCTATCTTCATGCAAAAAATGTGGAAAACTGACGAAAAAAAAAGCAATTTGGTTCAAAATAAACTCTTCACAGAGATATGTCTAGATCACGCGTTGACTTTCAGATACAAACTGGAGGCAAAAATCGTCTCGAAAGAACTGCTTTCACATTAACAATGAATAACATTATTTTTATTATCATTGTTGAAATCGTCAATTTTCTTTTTGCAATTTGGAAAACGAAAACTCGATCAAAATTTTTTTGATCGTTTTTCCAAGATTTGGAACTTTCTCAAAAAAAATGAAAATTTTCAAATTAAGAATTTATATTATCCGTTTCACGTTTGAACAGAGTTCATATTTATCTTCTTTGGCTAAAATCAGTCTAAGTGAGCAATCTCTACTATTGAGAAATGAAAAGTTTTTGAGAAACAGGAACATTTCGGAAATAGAACAAAAAAGCCAAAGGAATATTCAAAATTGCTCTATCTCACCAAAAAAAATTGTTGATTTTCTGATTGACTTGGCCGTAGCTTGATGAAAATCCATAGAAGCTTTCATGTAGTGGATAATATACTGAATGTATGTTAGTTTGTGAATATTATTCGATCTGAAAATTTGTCTTTACAATCCAACCACTTTTTGATGATGAAAAACGACGTATTTTTTTGTTATTTGTGCCTTTGTTGAATGAAAATAACGATTTTATCAAAATTTTTGTTTTCGGAAAACAAACCAATTCTCACACTTTCTGTTGTTGTATATTAAAAAATGTCTTTTTGATAATTTCTCTACGACATCCTAAATAATCGCATTTTTAAAGACTAACCTACAACATTTTTCCAATCTATGTATACGCCTATCATGCCTGCAAACAAAATTTGATAAGAAGGTAATAGAGCTAATCAAAGAAGTATCTAATCTTAACGAAATTAATTAGCTCCCTAACTATATTATTAAAGGGGAGCTGTTGAAAGTTAGGCTACACCAACGTTTTATCATAAAACATGGAATGTGAGTTTTTGATTCCTCACTACCTCCTGACCATTAGAAAATGGTTTTGCTCCATGTGTATTGTATTTTATAAATTGTCATCAAAATGAAACTGAAAAATTAGACTCTCAAAATTTTTTATATCACAAAAGTATCTATCAACTCGTTATTCCAATTCAAATCCCGCTGATAGTTGAAATTCTCAGCCGCACAGATAAAAACAACAGAACCTCCAAACGACGTAAAATTAAAACAGAACTCCCCAACTAGGAATCCCCGAAAAATCCCGAACAAAACAAACTCGCAAGCGAATCGACAACGGCCCATTGAATCCATCAGCCTCTCTGAGGCGCCCTTAGAGGCAGCGGTGGCGGCAAAACAAATTCTTCAAGATTTATGAATTGGCTTACTTAACGGTATCAATTCGGCGGGTCGCGGGGCAGAGCACCGGGCTTGCTCTCGGCTGCGAGCGGGTTAAACGCCGTCCCCGGCTGGAGGCGGCGGAGCTCTCGACATTAATTAGTCCTCAATGCAAGGGAGTCATGAAAGTTTACCAGTTAATTAGGGAGTCGCAACGTACCGCGGGCATTCCCAATTTGCTTTAATTCGCTTCCCGGATACGCCTCGCGTTCGATGTGATACCATCGCCGTTGTCTTCGAAGGGAGTAAGCGGTAAGATTACATATTGTTTTGTTTAAACGGAATGATTCATATATTTACTTATCTATTAAAATTGTTCCGACGCTACTAAAAGATCGTACGAATATATTTCAAGAAATATAAGTACCTCAACGCTCTTCCTATTATGGCATTCTTACTTGAAATATGGAAGTGATAAGTCTGGATAGGAATTAGTCCAATGAAATACTTTTTCCTCACCAGAACGAAAATGCTGTATCTCGACGCGTGTTTCGCATCAATTATATTCTTGCCGAAGTTTCGAGTTTGATTAAATTCTTCAGGGCTCTGTACCGATGAATTTTCATGAACATTCCTATCACAGAACTTTTACGATTATTATATTTTCAATAATCAGTTCTTAATTAAATTACCCACCAAAAATTAGTTTCCCCCTGTTAATATTACTATTTGAAAAACCATAAGGTACATTGTATACATTTAAAAAACAACGATAAAAATAAAAACAATAATAAAAATTAATTGGCGCTCCGGGGCGACTTCACTGATTCCAGTGGCGCATCTGCTCTTTCAGCTGCAGGATAATCCGGAAAAACCTGCAGCACCACATAATCTGAAGATTTTGATCTACCAATGTCTTCTCTCTTATAAAACAAAATGTAGGGTGTCTCCAGAGGTTTCAATAGATTGTTTGAAAAAAATTATAAAACATTGCAACAACCATGAAACAAACGGATGGCTTTATCTGTGATTCTTATAAGGTGGTGTATGTTTTTTAATCAATGACAGAAGGAAAAAAATTGAGAAAAGAGTAAATTATTCAGGTATTTTCGTATCAGAATGGAATATGTAATATTAAGGCCATCGACATCTCTTATCGTGTTAACACTACCGCATTCGAGAATATACAGTGCATTTCTTTAAGGTCTCCCACTTTTATTTTTTGAACGGGTCAACTTAGAAAATTGAAATTTGGGATAATGAAATTAATGCAGGAATACTTTATTTTGAAGTTAAATTGACAGATGAAACTTTCAAGATGGCGACCGGGCGTCATCTGGGGAAATAAATTGAATAGAAAGGGGGGTCTTGTGATACATCTTTTTGAAGCTCCTGACAAATGCTTCACAACCCTAGAATATAAAGTCAATATCTTCAACTTCTACAAAATAACGGAACTTTCAATACTTGCCTGAATACATTGACATTTAACTACATAATATGAAGTTATAAGCTTGAGGTCACTTCAGAAGATGATCGAAATGGTTACCTTGAACTTCTTGACATATGAATAGCTCATCCGATATTTTAAGCTGAACATTTTCGAACACAGTAACGTCAATATCTCTACAAATATTTATTATTCTCTGTCAATATTGAAGCAGGTTCAGTTTCGTACACCCTTTGATTCAAATAGCCCCATAAAAAATGTCCAAAGGTGTCAAATCTGGCGAGCAGGCTGGCCATTCTGTAGGACCTCGACGGCCAATCCAACGACAGGAAAAAGTAGTATCCAAATAGTTTCTTACTTGTCTGGAGTAATGTGGTGGTGCTCCATCTTGTTGGAATACAATATCC
>WOGO01009136.1:0-10337 GCA_015342085.1 Leptinotarsa defecta
GAATCTTTGAATTTGTTCATTTCCATACTCTTCAACAGGTTGAGTTTCAAACCTTTCTTCTGGAAATGGAGGTGTTTGCATTCATCCTGAAAACTATATTTGTGTTCCTTTATGCGGGCTTTGAACGTTCTTCCAGTTTGAACTATATAGAATATCGGGCATGATAAAGAAAGTAACTTTAATTTTCGTGTATTTGTCGAACTGGGCGAATTACGGATTCTGGAAAATAATGCAGTTTTCTTCATTTAATAAAAGAATATTCAATTCTATAAATGACTTTCTGAAGCAGTGGAATTTTTTATTTTGACAATTGAAGAAAATTAATTCGTCGAATAACTATATGTATACATTTTCACGAAATCCATGCATTCTCTATGAATGGTTTCACTTGTGAAACAGTCCTTCTCTAAGATTCGTATCCTTTTCACAGTGAAATTTTCATCGCATTTCTTCGGAAAAACGATTCGAAAGATAACAACGCTCAAAACTTCATTGAGAAATCAATTGTTCAATATATCCATCGACACAAATAAATGAAGAATAATAGTGTAATCAATTGGAAGTCGAATGAACTTTATAGTCAAGATAACATTTGAACAATTAGTGGAACTTACATTGATATTTTCAGATATTTACATTAAAACGTTTATTATGTTCTGTGTTTTCATCTGATTATCAATGTCAGAGTTGAAATTATAATAATATTCTGAATTTTGTCGTTGTTCTCATAAGTATCTGCCTTTAATTATATATTTTATAAAAAACTGTGCTCACAGTAACTTTGTATCGTAGTTAATTCATTAAAGTATTTATTTTGGCGGGTGCTTGAGCAAAGCAAAATTAAAAAAAAAGGTTATTTTTAGCGCTTAAGCATGAAAAATCATTATTAATAGCTAGGCGTTGAAAGACTCACTGAAACTGACATTTAATGTCTATCGGAGAAAAATATTTTTCCATCATACATACTTCACCAATGTTTTCAAATAATTTCATTATATTTATTATTACCACTTCATGTAGTTTTTCTGCTGGAATGGGGAGCAAAAGCGTACTTCACTAGAAACACAAGCGTCTTGAAGTTCTTTAATATTTCAAGACTTTTGTCTTCACCGCACGAAAGTACTAATCACTTACTCAAAAAGTTTGGTACGAAAATTGCGAACAGAACCGTAACCACTAAAGTAATATACAAAAAAATTCACGCACAAACTCAAGCTCTGATTACTTGGCTTCAACTAGCGCTCACAAGACAGAACCCCCCCATTTTATCGAACGTACATGTCTTTCCCAATTACTTTTTTCCTTGAATCACTTCTTCAGACATACGTATGTTATGTATTTCCTCGACAATTTGTAAATAACCAGTTATCAATCCGTTATCTGTTGGGCAAACAACAACTAACCCAACTACTCGTTATCAAAGTATGGCCCGCATTCTTGTGAGCGTTCTACAAAGTTTTTCGGAATAAACCACAAGCACTTTTTTGGGGGTTTATGTGTTAGACTTACCGTTTTCTGTAGTACACGAATTCTTCTTGGCAGACAATACGCTATTTTTAGAGAAACCTGTCGCAACTACTGAATTATACAAGCAGTTCGTTTCGTAAGCGAATAGGACGCATCCAATGGATATCCCGTCTGAAAATGATGCAATATCGACAATTTTTCCATCATGGTACTTGGTAATTCGTTAATGGGTAACACAGCTGTACATTTTTTTAGAATTTCCATTTCAGTCGTCAGCAAGTTCAATTACTCGGGTCATACAGGGTGATAAACGAGGCATGGCCATTTTTTGCACAAAAAAACACACTGTTGTTGGCAAAACTCACAACCTTGCCGTGTATTATTTTGTCTTTGATGTCTTACAGTTCATTGAACACCATTTTTATTTTTATTGCCCCAAAATCAAGATAAAGTAGGTTTAGTATTTCAGTTCGGATATAAAAAATTTCCGAGTTAATGAAGTTTATCATTCTGTACATTTTTTTGTTTAATAGCCAATTTGTGTTTTGTTTCTTCTTGGACCGATGATTTTTACTTGAAATTTTCAAGATCTTAATTGCATTTCTGCACCTACTGTTACAAAAATTTGCTCTAGCAACATCAACTCCCAAATAAAATGGCATAGCAACAACTTATGCAAATGCCTCAATAATGCAGAGTCTTTCACAATTTAAACTTGAGATTATTTTCAATATAAAATTGTGAAAGGGTTTTTTGCACCAAGTCTACTATTTCGCAAACGCGCAATTTCAATTTTTCACACAGAATATTAGTTTGGTTTCAAAACCCATATCGCTCAATTTGCTTTCATTAGGTTGTCATGAGTTTAGGTTAGGGTTGGGCCAAAGTGAGTGGATCTATTCGACCCTCCACCGCAACCCACAAAGGTTTATTATGGCTCACACCTATTCCCACTCGACCAAATAAACCCAGCTTCTCAACGAAGTCGAATAGTTTGTATGGTGAGTGGTCTTTCAGTTCAGATGGTAAGAGTACGGCTCTGCTGAACTCTAAGCACCTGATTCGTTCACCTGCTGGGCAGGCACATAGTATGTACTCTGCTGTTTCATGATTTTCCAAACAGAGGCGACACACACTGTCTTGCAACAGTCCGAGTTCCTGCATATGATGATTCAAATGACAATGATCTATAAGAAGGCCTGTTAGACATCGTAGTTCATCCCTACTGTAGTCCAACAACTGTATGGTATCAAGCTTCGGTGAGCCAATCCTGGAAGATTCTGCCGGAAGTCCTTAAATCTTCTTGCCATCCAAGTGTTCAATCTTTGTTTGGCAAAGCCTAAAGCGATGCCAATGACAGATTCTGGTCCGATGAAGCTGCTTGCAGCACCCTCCTTTGCAAGAGAATCAGCAGCCGCATTGCCTTTCAGACCAGTATGGTCAGGAACCAGACCAGAGACGATCTGTTACGTCTTCCTTTCGAGAAGAGTCGTTTTTGTCAATTTGCTACCAATTAAGACATTGCTCGATAGGGGCCAAGAGCTTCCAATGCCGCTTGGCTGTCCGAGTATATTTTATTGATTTCTGTATGAGCTTGAAATACAGTCGCATAGGTTCCTAGGCAGGTTGATATCTCTGTTGTGTATCTACGTCTGAAAATACCTGCACCAAAACCGGAAGGTGTTTTTTATCCATCTGTGAATAGTACTTTATAAGGCATGACAGTTGGAGGCATAAAGTCAGAGGTTATTTCCAGAATGCTGTGAGTTCCAGTATAAACTAAAAGTCTGTTGCACACTGCATTAAACTGATTTGTGCAATCGGCAATGTGCACAAGTCTAGAAGGATTTCCATGGCCGCTCACGGTGTGGTACTGACAGCACCACTGATAGCCAGACAAGCCTGTCTCTGTAAGCCAGAGAGCTTCGCCTAGGCCGTTTTCTGTAAAGCTTTCGGCCACAGGTAATCACATCACAAGTGATCATCGGTCTGACACTCATCACATAAATCCAATTGATTTGTTTGGTACCTTAACTCCAAGTTTTACCACAAATCCTTCGACATGTCCATAGGAACACTGGCCTGGCTCGAAAGCCTTACAACTAGGCATCTTCCCTCTATTTAGCGCCACCACTGTCAAGGAAACCCCTACCCCTCCGAAGTCATACCCCATGGCGTAGTCGACGCTTAACGCCGGCCACACGAAGGGACGAAACCAGCGGGGTAGGAGACCTATTTATATTTATTTATTACCCATTCAACAAAATGCATCCAAATGTAACAGAAAATGAAATAATTACATTCTTTTGTATACTTAAGTTAAGTATTACTTAACTATCTAATCGCCCATAATTATCAATATATCAAAACAAAACTCAACAATGATATAATACATTTCTGGTATCTGGCGTTCAAAATTAAACATCAGCTTGGGTTCACTCGCCTCCAAGTCCATAACAGGACCGGGGCGCGTACCGTTCACCACCTTACCTCTCAGGTTTGTATGCGGCAGTTTGCCTCCCATTATTCCCATTCATCCCTCACCACACTCTCTGCCCATTCATTCGCAACGTGAATCCATTCCCTGTTCTTTCCATTCACTCCCCTAAGCTGCATTCCTTCGTTTCCTCGCTCAAGTCGCTCACGTACACCTTTCGCTTACTGACATCCAGGGGAGTACCTTATCCGTCCCTTTCACCCTGTCCCCAATCTTTCTTTCCCCATTCATCCTCCATTCATGGTATTTGGCCTTAACTTCAACATGAAGTGGCGCAATACTTGAGGTCACGCTGAGCGCAGCCGTCGGTGCCGTCCTGTACGCCCCGCATGAGGCAATCAGGAATGTCATTTGGGCCACGCTGAGCTGTCTCCTAACTCTACTGTCGTGTATTCTACCCCTCCACACTTGCACACCGTACATGACTTCAGATTTGACTACCCTTTCGTATATCACTCTGACACTGTCTTTCCTAAGTCCGAAGTCCCGCGCGGTCCATCTTCTCATTTTCCCTGCAAGCACACTTACCTTCTTTCTTACCTCCTTGTGGTGTTCTATGAACAGAATTCCAGAGTCCACAACAATTCCTAGGTATCTCACACTCATACTTATCTCAATTTCCCTGCTATTCATTCTTATGACCGGAGGTCTTTCATCCCTTCTGGTCTATATATACATACATTCCGTTTTCTATCATTGTAACCCAGCCACATCTCCTTCCACGCTTTACATTCGTTCCAGACCAGACTCCATCTATTCTCGATGCTTTCAACAGAGCCACCCTCGATGATGGCCGGCTGGTCATCTGCGTAGGCCTGCACATACACCCCATATTCTCCAAATCCTTTTCTTACTTTCATCCTTGTCATTCTCTCGAACCATTCTTCCATGACTATATGCCATAGTGTTGGTCCCAAACTAGACCCCTGTGGGCAGCCTCTGTTTACCGTTTCAGAGACCGTCCCACAGGTGACTGTTCGCTCCCCTATAAAACTCAGACACGCCTTTCCAACATTCTCCGGCATTCCTATGCGTATCATACATCCCGCGATCGCCGGTGCCCACGCGGTGTTGAAGGCGTTCGACAGGTCCAACGCCACAACCAGACCGTGTCTCCTTCCTCTCTTATTCTCTTTTATTCGCTTCACTATTTTTTCCACTGCCATCACCGTATCCGTTCCTCCCCTGAAACCATACTGGTTGGGTGAGAATTTCAACTCCCTTTCATACCAGACCTGTATCCTATCATTAAGAATCCTGTCCAACATCCGTCCCAGGCTGATCGGCCTGGAATTTCCATACTTCTTAGGTATCCACACTACCTTTGTCAGCTTCCACACCTCAGGAAAATACCCTCTTTCCAGGCAGGCATTGAATCACTGATCGGTTACCGCGCGCAGCTTCCCAATCGTGAAGGGCGGCTGATCCTCATCCCATTCTCCCTGTTCATTCTCCCTTATCCTCCGCCTAGCCGGAGTGTCGCTTAGGCGATCGTCCTTAGGGAAGTACTTTCCCACCAGATACCTACTGGTTTCCTTTTTCCCTTGGGTGTAGGATCCATCATCCTTCTTGACATTAGAGGGGATTTTCCTGGCTCTATCATCGTCGAAGAGACGGTAGACCCTCTCCCTCAGCCATGCTATCTTAGCATTCCCTATCATTCTCTTATATCTACTTTCTCTCTTGTATTCACCCCTTCTTTCGTTTCTTGCACCCTCGTCCCTGATTCCTTGCATGTCTCTTCTCATCCTCCTTACATTCCTGCGCGAGCATTCCAGCTCCGCGTTCTACCATTCTTTTTCGGGGACGATCGTCCTTTCCCTCCTAGGTATATGTCTCATGCACACTTCTCTCATTCTTTCTTGCAGCGTAGCCGCCTCTGTCTCTATCTCTTCTATCATATTGAGCCTCTCTGGACTATAGTTGGACAGCTCTCGTTCCATACCAGTCCAGTTGGCTCCTCTAATATTCATCACAATAACTTTCCTCACCTTTGGTAGCCCTGTTAAGCAAAACTCAAACATCCTATGATCACTCAGGGTTTCCTCCATACATACTTTCTACCCATCCATCTGCGCTCTATCACTAATGGTCAAGTCGACCCAGCTCTCTCCTCTGTTGCTGGAGAAAGTTGCCGGACTCTCACAGTCCTCTATCAGGTAACCTTTTTCAGTTACCCAATCCAGTATATCCTCACCCCTTTCATCCGTAATGTTGCCACCCCAGGCAACATTTTTCGCATTCAGGTCTCCTACCAGTATCTTTCTTTCTTCCCATTCATCAAAAATCATACCACCCGGTTCATCATACACATTCATAATTTTCATGCTACTCCTCTCGTTTCCCACTACTATTCCGATTCCATTGGCACTTGTCGCATCCTTTAGGACCAAACTACTGACGGAGGATCGAACCCAGGTTCGAACCTTTGTCCCTTCTCCTCCATCATGCTTGTTCACACAATACTGCGGCCTCACGGTCTTCCGCAGTAGTGTAGTGGCCTCTTTGCCCTTACTATCATTAATCTGTATTATTTGTTCTCCTCCTCTGCAATCGAATCTTCTCATATATGCTGGGCACTTGGGGTCTAATGCCAAGTGCCTCCCAATCACACCAGCTCTTTTGCAATTGACGCAATTGAGCCCTCGACCACCCCTACAATATTTTCCCTCATGCTGCCCGCCGCCCTTGTTGCAGGCCGGATCCTGTCTTCATAGTGACAACACCTGTAGCACACAGCCACACTACTATGCTCCTCAACATGTATACCGGTTAGGTCCAGATTCACCACTTTCAGGCTCATCAATCTCCGGAGGAGCGTCGCAATCAAATTTTATGTACCTCCATTAATGGGCTGTATCTCAACAAGGGATGCTCCAATGAAGTGTCTTTATATGAAAGATCCTATCTTTTTTCCGATGAGGAATCACCTTCTTAAATGTTTTACACTTATTCAGTTACACCCTGTATTTTTCAAACCAACTACCTCAGAAAATTCAAGGAGAAATTATTGATAGCCTTTTGAATGAAATTTTCTTGAGTTAATATGGAAGTCCTCAAAAATATCTGATGAAGCCATCAAAAATTTTGAAAATGGAAATCAATTAAAAATATATTAAACATATGAAAATCTATAAAAAATTAGATTAATACAGAGTAAATTTAGATATCTGTCGATGAGACGAATCTATCACTCTCTACATCTGATTCACACTGTATTAAGTCTCCAGAACCCCACTTTCATCCATTTCATAATCTCCCCAAACTACGAAAATGGAATGACAACTTATTTTCATCAAATTCCGATGGTGTTCTATATCAGCTGAGGTTAAAAATAAATGTGCACCGTTTGATCCTCATTCTTTTTGTTGCAATTCCATAGCCCGTGTGGAATCTTTTCAGGTTTATATGCACATCAGAACAAGAATTCTTCAGCAATGTTTCTGAAAGCATTAATGCGTGGTGCAACTCAATGACCTTCAACTAAGAAGGTAGTCCGACTGTTCTGAACTTACGCATTTAGTAATGGCGTACCAGAAGTAGGTATTCAATATTTGAGATATACACCCACTCTTTATCAGCATTACCTGGTCAGCTGTATTGGTTACTTCCGAATGTTAATTTACATCCACCCACTATTTCTTTCAAGTAGACACTCTTCTTAAAATAGCAATGGCAAGTTGAATGGTGTCTGGTGCTTATTTCACCGGAAGCAACAAAAAATGAGAAGTGTATAACTGGGCACTACATATGGAAGAAATGAAGTTTGTTACTGACCCAAAAAAATCATCAGGTAAATAAGGTAAATTTTTTTTTTGGTTTTTCATAGATCTCTTCAAACTTGAGAACAAAAAAATCGCAGGGAGAGAAATCTGGTGAATACGGTGGCTGACGCATGATTACGATGTTGTTTTTCATCAAAATATCACGAATAGTGATCAAATCCTTGATATTTAAACGAGCTTGGCGTGCATTTTTGTTTTTGGCTTTTTTATTGGGACAATTGGACTTTGGTTTAGATCTCATAACCATATACCTATGATATAAAATACGATGTAGAAGACCTTATGACTAAATCCTATGTCACTCTCGAAGTTCTTTATCCACAAAGACGAAGCTTGTCCCCTAGTATAAAAAAGCTACTTTAACAATCGATTGTCCTTTCGATCATCAATTACGGAGACCCTGTCTATGATGTCTTCTTGGATGCGGCTAATCAATATAAAATACAGCGTGTGCAAAATTCTTGTGTTCGCTTCATATTGAGGATATATAAATTTAAACATATTTCCCAAGCTCGTGCCAACCTTGGTTGGGTATGTCCGTTCTGCCACATAACTTATTCGGTACTGAAATCTAAAATACCTAATCCTCTATTCAATATATTGACAAAGAGGGTAGAGCTCCATTCTTTCAACCTTCGAACTAACCAAAACCTACACGTCCCTCGTCATTCGTCAGCCATGTTCAGAAAATCATTTTCCTTCCTAGCTGTATTTTTTCAAAACGTGACAAAACGCCAGACAAACATTTTTTTTTCATTTCACTGCCTGATGTGGTCCCTAACTTCACGTTTACGGAAGGGGCAGAGCCACTCTATGCAGCTATTGCTATCTGTTAAGCTCATCTGAGCATTCATATCTTTGATTTCCCGTCAACCTGGAACCCCAAACAGAGTTTGCACAGTTGAAACAACAGCCTGATTTTCCGTTGTATTAGGTTATTTTTGTCCAGCCCCAAAAGCGAATTTGAATATTTTGGTCCAACCCTAAAAGTTCATTTTAATGACATTTTATCTCATCATTGTTTTTTGTTGGAATTCTTCCTTTACGTGACTCTTCGAGTGTTCACTGAAAGCTTACAGTAGAAATAGAACCACAGTTTCCTCATTTCCTTCGATTTCGTTGTGACCTGGCACCTATATCCTGCCTATATCCTCTGCCAGTTGCTCATGTCCCAAGTTTACACGCACATAAATGACTTTAGCACTTTTAGTTGTGGCTTGGGTGTCTGATAAAATTCAGAAACTGATGTCACAGATGGAACAGATAGGAGAGCTTAAAGCTTCGGCCGGTCTTCTTCATCCATCTCTCACCAGTATACCATACTGATTCATTTCCACCTAGCTACGATTCGTATGATGCATCTGATTGATGACTGTGAAATAAAGTCTACTCAAAGTTGGAACTTCAACCAATACTGTTTTTTAGGACTGGCAGTGAATCCTTCTTTCGTAGTCCAGCTTTGGAGTAACTTGGTCTTCGGTAATAGGTTGATAATAACTGGAAGCAACATAACCCTATCGAAAATTTAATAATAGTAGTTTGGTTTCATGTTTTTTGATCCGGTTGGTGGCTTTGCATATTGTTTTCTATTAGTTTTCAACATGATTGCTGCAGCCAAAGATGAAAAGATGCCTTGAGACTATAGATCTTACATATATTTTGTTAAACCACCAGGGAAGCATACCATGTAGCTGCTGTATGGAATGCAGCAACTACAGAGTATGTTTAGTGGCGGAGCTCCATACATACAACAATACTCCAATGAAAGTCTGATCTGAGCTTTATAAACCACCAAAAGTTTCTAGGATTTGCACTGTTTTTCCGTTCGGAATAGTGTTCCGAGCGTTTCAGAAACATCCTTTGTAATTCCAGCGACATGATTGTACCAAGACATTTTGGTGATCATTTCAACTTCCAATAAACTTATCGAAGCAGAAAGCGGAATTGTCTTTCCTGAAATTATTATATCCGGAGCGGAAGCATCTATTTTTTTGAAGAAAACCGATGCCTGGATTTTCGTAGCATTGAATTGAATTTGGTTACTTCCACCCCAATTCGAAGTCACGTCTAGATCCTCATTAAGATATGTAACCTCCTCAGCCGATGTCCTGGAATCTAAATAGAATGACAAGACAAGTGTCAACAAAGCTATATATTGGATTTTTTGTTTTATCCAATGAGTCATTGATATAGAATGAGGATTGGAGAGAATATGGCTCCCTGGGGAACACCAGCGTGACGGTAAAAGTATTTAAGAGATAGTAGTGGTAGTAGTAGTAGTAGTAGTATTTATTAACCAGTAGTAGTATTATTAACTCAGTACAAATGGCAGGTCACAGAATAGGTATACTAACACAAATGAGTAAAAATATATATATCTATATAAAATATAGAGATGTCAGGAATAACAATTACAAACTTAAAAGAACAAATAGCTTCACAAAAAGAACGTAAATATTAAAATAAACATATATCTGTTCATAAATATTTGCAAACACAAACCACTTGTAAACATTCAGTGCTCGAAAAATTCTTCCATGGTATAGAAGCAGTTTTCTAAAAGATATTTCTTTGTTTTGTTCTTGAAA
>WOGO01009139.1:0-10336 GCA_015342085.1 Leptinotarsa defecta
ATTGGCTCCTCATTACCAAAACGTCAAGAAATGGTAGTTGTCCCTTATTTTCTAAGTCATACGTGAATTTTATTGATGGACATCTATTATTTAAAATGGAAACAAAGTCGTCAATATTTACGACGATGACTTCCAGGTAACTTGAGATAGTTCCAAATTAATTCCATTGAGGCCATATAATTCTAGTTTTTTCGGAAAGATTTCATGTAATACACAGTCAAAGGCCTTTGACAGGTCACAGAAAGTAGATCCCACAATTTTACCATTTTCAAAGCCTGCTGTGGTAGTTTCACATAGATCATTGACTGCTAATGCGGTTGATTTGTCAATTCTAAAGACGAATTGTTCGTTTATCAACACACTGATTCCCTCAAAAAAATCATGTAGCTGATTTTTCAGTAGGAATTCAAATATCTTGGATAAAACTGGAATGAGCGCTATATTTTTAATTCTGAGTGTCTATTTTATTAACTTTCTTGAAGATAGGTATGATTTTAACAAGCTATTTAGTTGGATACACTCTTTTTCTAATGCTTTCATTGTACAGTTTGGTTAGAGGAATGATTAATACTTCTTTCAGCTCCTTGATTAGATTAATGTTTATATCATAGTTATCTTTTGTTTGAAGGTAGTTGACAACATTTCGTGGTGCATTTCATTAGTTTGGACATCCATTGTCTAATATGATACAAAATGATTTGAAATACCTAAAACAATCTGTAAAATATTAAAAGAGATAAGCTGAAAAATAATAATTATATCAAGCAAAAAAAACTGAAATTACAATGAAATAAAATACAAGCAACCACCAAAAAATAAACAAAAATTGAACTATTAACACGAGATGAAAATTAAAAAAATTGAAAGATTCCAAACCAAATTACTTCACGACGTTTCGATTGTTAGTATCCACAATCGTCTTCGGGTGATAACTGGACTTCTCCTCTCTTTCCTCTCACCGCTTCATCGGTCTTAGGGGAAGCTGACCGTTTGGCGGGAGTTGATCGTGTTCCGCTTGATTAGAAGTTTCCATATGTTGCGTATCTCTACGCTAGCTTAGCTAAATGCGTTGTTGGACAACATATATGCGGTTTCTTCGAATTTTCTCCTGAAGCAGTGTTCTTCTTTTTGGATGATTTCAGCTTGAGTCCATTTGATGGACTGATTTCTCCTCACACTATCCGTAGCAGCCTCACAAAAACCAGGCCACCAAACGCGGATTGCGATTCCAAAAATTGCATTTACCGGATACCCTGCGAGTGCGGAGAATCAATCATAGGTGAAACTAAGAGGCCATTGAAAATTCGCATTGTCGAGCATAAAAAACACACACAGCGAGGAGAAATCAACAAATCAGTAATAGCAGAGCACGTTTGGACTCATCAACATAACATCAAATGGGCTCAATCTGAAATCATTCATAAGGAAGAACACTGCTTTAGGAGGAAATTCAAAGAAGCCGCATATATGTTGTCCAACAACGCATGTAGCCAAACTAGCGCAACATATGGAAACCTCCAATCAATTGAAACCGAAGTAAACAACATGTTTGAGAAGAAGCTTTCGAAAGGATAACATCATATAATTTGAAAATGTACTTGATACTGAAGACGGGTCCAAATATTGATTCTGCTCGAACTTTTGAGGAAGCCTTTCATAATACATTCATGTATCACTTCAATAAGACTTTTCCTATATAAATTTCTACCTAGCGCGTTGTTTGTAAAGAATGGGTTGATAACGAGATCATTCGTTCCAGTCTAGCCCTGAAAGATCTTCATATATTGGAAAAATGTTACCCAAATGTGGGCACTGCTTGCAAAGAGTCGAAAAAGAAACATATCTCTCTGATTAATCAAAAGCGTAAATGGAAATTTAGAAAAGGATCCTGATAAAGTTGCTGCGGAATTTAATAACTTTTTCATAGATGCGTCCAGACAACTAACAGAAAATATATTTAATGATGAATATTCTCTACCTAAAAATGACTTCAATTGAACCCTTTCTATGAGGAAGAATTGTTCACTTTGTTGAATTCTCGATTGAAAAACAAAAAATCTGCTGGGTTGGATGAAGTTCCGGGATTTATGTTGTTGAGAGTACTGAAAGTGTTCACAGAGCCTTTGACAACTTTAGTTAATATGTCTTTCAAAAATGGAGCGTTTCCACAAAGCATCAAAACAGGCAAAGTAGTACCTCTCTTCAAGAAAAAAATCGTACTCTGTTAGAGAATTATCGCCCAGTAACTGTGCCATATAGTCTCGCAAAAGTTTTTGAATATGCATTCTTAGATAGACTCTCATCATTTTTTGCGAAAATACGAAGTCATTAGTAATAATCAAAATGGTTTTCGACATAACATGTCTACATCCACGGCAATGTATCCGTTCCATAAACGATTTGCACAGTTTATCGGTGCGGATGAATGCCCTGTTGCAATATTGCGAAAGGGCAATATTGCAGGGTCTGAGTAGGGCCTTTGATTGTGTGAACAATCAGTCAATCAAACATTTATTGAATCAGTTTTCCTTCACAATCACATTAGACAAGAAAAAAACGTAACATCATCATAAAATACTGGCTGATTTAACAGGTAAAACAAACATAAAAAAGATAAAAAAGTCAATATAAAACATAAAACATACATAAAAAAGTTGATAAGCTACCATCAGAAATTGATGAAGATATTGGAGAGTTATGGCATAAGAGGTATACCATTAAAGTGAATTTCACCCTTCTTAACAAAGAGAAAACAAATAGTAACGCTCCAGTTTCAACAGCCAAATTAAAACCATACGCTCGATAGTAGGGTAATCGAAATGGGTGTTCCACAGGGATCGATCTTGGATCCTATTCTATTCATTTTGTATGTGAATCATCTTGATGCGATAATTGGTGCTGCTGATTATACGAACGAAATGTATTGTAACAATTCATGCAGTGTCATCTTTTTTCAATAGTAGGAACCTATTTTTCAACATTCAAAAAACTCGTATGTTAAGATTTCACTGTCGCCAAAGAAATATTAATGATTTTGAAGTCAAAATTGGTGAAATTACAATGCAGAATACACATGCAGAGGTTAGGTTTTTGGGAGTATCTCTGGATGAACATCTCTCTTGGAAATTCCATTGCCAACAATTATCTTCCAAACTGAATTCTTCAAAATATCTATTTATTAATTTACTATCTGTTCTAGAAGTGAAACAGATGGTGAATGTTTATTATGCCCAAGTTGAATCGAGACTCAGATATGGCATTTGCCTATGGGGCAATGCATCAGGTGCGAAAGATATTTTCATTGCACATAAACGAATTTTGAGATGTATCGCGAGAGTTTTTAACAGAGAATCGTGTAGAGCTATTTTCAAAACATTTCGTGTTTTGACACTTCCATTTCTCTTCATTTTCGAAACATGTGTCCATGTTTTTTAAAATAAAAACACTTTTATTCGCAATTCAGATATTCATGGTTATGGAACAAGGAAAATGCAACATTTTCATGTAAATTTTGCAAAAAGGAAAATAAATTAATGTGCTCTTGATCATTTCAGTCTCAAAATATTCAATAATCTCCAAGAAGAAATGAAGTGTATAAATAAATTGTCTTCATTTAAACATGAGTTAAAGAACTTTTTAATGGAAAAATATTATTGTAGTATATGTGATTTTATAAAAATTCATAATATGTGATTGACCATGTGTGATGTAAATTTCAGTGTAGGTGTATTTTAAACTTTTTATTTTTCTTTTTTGATGTAAATTTTTATTTTATTTCAATGTACTAATTTACCTGCCAATTGACAATAACAATACATGTAAGCCATGTCGAAAAAATGGAAATAAATATTGATTGATTGATTTATTGATTTATATCTCGGAGGAATAAGTCCAGTTATCACTCGAAGACGATTGTGGATATTAACAATCGAAACGTCGTGAAGTAACTTGGTTTGGAATCTTTTAATTTTTTTTTTCATCTCGTGTTAATAGTTCAATTTTTTGATTTTTTGGTTGTTGCTTGTATTTTATTTCATTGTAATTTCAGTTTTTTTTGCTTAGTATAATTGTTATTTTTCAGCTAAAATCTTTCAATTTTTTACAGATTCTTTGAGGTATTTCAAATCAATTTATATCATTTAAGACAATAGAAGTCCTAACTAATGAAATAGATGTCTTTACTATGTTTCGGTTTTAATTTTTGTATTGCATATCTAACCTCAATGTATGACAATGAAATATTGTTTAAATGTTAATTGTAGTTCATCTAAGTCATCAAGAATGTTGTCCACATCAGAAATAAAGTTGTTAAATTCGTTTTCCAAGAGGCTCTTGCTATATTGTCTGTTGTTCAATGAAGTCAGTATTTGCCTTGCGTTTTGCCTTATCAATAGCTTGCCTGTATTTGTGTTTGTGAGTTTTGAGTTTTAGTGCGAGTTCATCACACTTCAAAACAGCATATAAGTCACTGAGTCTATACATCTCATCCATCATTTTTCTTATATCATCAGTAAACCACTTGACTGAAGTTGAATTTTTTTCCTGATACTTTTTATTTTTACCTCGGGAAATGATATTTTCATATATTCAAGAAATATTCCCTAGTATATGTTCCATTTATCATTAATATTGATATCTGAGGCTATGAAGTCATAGTTATGTTCATCTAGCAATTCATAGATTATGAGTTTTCCCCTGTTGGTTAAAGATCTGTAAGTGAAATTTTCATTTACTGCTTTGTTTTACAATAGGTGAGGTATATTGATTTTTATGTCAATAGTCCTATGATCAGATAGTGAGGGATCATATACGCTACTTTCAGTGTTCTAGCTCCTCGTGGAAGTTAATGAAGATATTGTCAATACAGTTATATAATCTTGTTGGCTCAAATATCATCTAAGTGAATCTGTAGGAGCTTGTAATATCCAGATATTTGAGTTTCCTGGTACTATTTTGATCAAAGATTATATTGAAGTCTCCATTTATAATAATTTGTTTTATAAATTAGAATATTTTTTCTAATAACAATACCAAAAATGTCTAGAAATATTTCAAAATCTGCGTTTGGCGGCCTGTTTACGCAAATGATAGTAAAGTTAGGCGAATCTACAGCTGATATCTCATAGTCCTTCTGTTTTCAAATCTCATATTTTCTCTACACAAAATAAGCGTACCGCCATGAGTGTACCTACTTTTTGCATATGAAGATGAGACTACATTTATACTTGATACTTGAATTTCGTCATTTGTTAAAAAATTTTCACAAAAACAAAGAACATCATTCACGAAGTTGAGACCATTTAGATATGCTTCGACTTGTCCTACCTTATTTCTTAACAATTTTATATTCAAATGGAAAACACTGAAGAGTTCATAATTGTCTCTTTCAGTTTTTCCTTGTCCAATGATATCTTCATCTGCTTCTTGTCAGAGTTTGTCGGGATTTTCATTCCTTCTATTTATTTCATTTTCATTACTTTGTTCCTGGTTATGTCCAAAAAGGAATTTGGTTTCTTGTGTTCTTCATCTATCTGTTGAGATGGATGTGGATTGTCTAGGAAATATTCCAATTTAAAGTTGAATCGCTTATATATCACTTTTTGGCCAAAAACTGCTTTCATAAATTTGTTTTCTGAGATGGGGTTCTACCCGATCATGAAGGATTGGTTGTCCTTCGTAGGTTGTTAGTTTTTCTACACTAATGCTTGTTGAATTTGTGCGGGTTCTTTCCAGTTTCCAGTTCTTTTTCCAAGTGCTCTACTTTTTTCTAGGAGTGTTTTGGTAATTTGGAGCAATCTGATATTGTCTTGGTAATCGAGATCTTTACTTTGCAGGAATCTTTTGAAGTATTCATTTTCAACTATCAGTTTTTCCATCAATATTTTCATTTCTATGCCAGTATCCATAGCCATACTGATTTTAACATCAAATTCCTTCAGACTCACACATAGGGGAGTATTTGTAGCTTTCTCTTCTTCAATCAGTATATTTTCACTGAAAACTATACGTGTTGCTTAGCTTTTATAGTACATCTTGCCACATTCTAAACATTTCATTTTATAGTAACATTTTTCTTGCAATAACTGCAGAGATCTTTACACGGGTCAACACTCACCGTCATGTTATTTACGTTATGAAAGATGATTTAATTTTTGCCAATTGATATTTTCAGAACATTAATTGATTCAGTGTTATATTATCATTTTTACACTTGTCGATAGATTTGATTAATTGTAATAAATTTTTTTCGGCATGTTCTTTATATAAAAAATATTGGCCAAATTTGATAAATTTTTAGCGTCTGATAATGAATTTACCCAATTTTCCTTTGGCCATTTTCAGCTTTTATATTGATTATTTTAACCTTAAATCTATTATTTACTTCTTAACATTCTAAAAGAACACAACTCATAAGAGAAAACCGATCAAGTTACGCTTTTATTATCTTTGATGATTGTATCTTATTTGTACACCAATTGAATAATGGTTTCTTATCGCTGTAAAATAGTCATCCCACTGAAGACTCTGTAGACTTCTTGAAGGAGGTCATACAACAGGTAGATAGCCATATAAACTTGACTTCCCAAAGACATCTTGAAATCACCTCGACACGTGTCGAGGTGTTAAAAATAACGATTTGGTGTTGGGAAAAAACTCCAGTAATATTCATTACTACACCAAAGGTTCCAAACAGTGCATCATAAGAAGTGACAAAGCAAGATAATAATAAATACTTTCAACATCACTAAACAGAAATGTCATAGTGAAAACAAATGAAAAGTGATTAGCCTCCTTGTAAAACTGAAGTAAGGGTGATCAGATACTGTTGATTTTTTATAACTATATCTGGAATATTTTTATTTGAAAGACATTTGTCATTAAAAGCAATCTTCAGAAATTATAAAGGTGACCGTTTTTCATGCCGGTGATAACTTTCGTTATGAAATTTTTTTTGCTGTACATAATAACTAAAAATATTCCTCATTTCAGGATTTGAACAAGTACATACGTAGTGAAGTCAATGCAGAAAGAGAACTTCAAATTATTCAATCCATAATTGGTTATGCCTTGGAAAGGGAGGAGTTGAGAGATGAAGTCTTTGTGCAGTGCATGCGACAAGCTACAAATAACCCCAGTTCAGAAGGGACTGAAAGAGTTTGGCTCCTGTTGTGTTTATGTGTGGTATCTTTTCAACCTTCCAAGCTTTTGTTTCGATACTTCTTGTCATTCCTTAAAAAAAATCTTTCCCAACCAGGCCGAATAAGTCAATATGTGCAATGGTGTTTGGATAATTGTAACAACAATAAAATTACTGTTAGGGAACATCCACCATCTTCTGTAGAAGTAGCTGTGAGTATTCAATTTCACTACCCTATTTGTCATCAGAAAAGTATAATACTAAAATATGACCAAGCAATTTTTAATGGAATATATATTGACTTTATGAGTTGAGTAGCATATCTTCTAATTTGTAGGCTATGAAGAGGTTGGGAACAATCGTATGTAGATTTTTCTTTCTCGATGGTAGGACTAAAGCTATTGATGTTCACCCAACGGACACAGCAGGAGATGCTGCCAAAAAATTGGCAGAACGTTTGGGATTGAGACATTTGGATGGATGGGCCATCTATCAAAGTAGACCTGATGGTGAAGAACATGTGAGAGCTCATCATTATTTATATGATATAATTGCACGATGGGAATTGTAAGTATAAAATTATACACACGAATGAAACATTTATCAGTTCTAATGATGATAATAATTTACATATTCCTCCACAGAATGAAAACAAGTACCTATCAATAGAAATAAATTACTACGAAATGAAAATTGTTTATTATGGAAATTTCGAGTTTTTTTTTTCAGAAATCAAAATAAATTGATGCCTCACGGCGGATTAGTTTCGCTCGCTAGAAAAAGTGGTCAAGGAGTGAGTGGTGGAGAGAATAGATTTATTTTCAAGAGAAGACTATTTAAATCAAGTCGTGAACTCAGTCAAGACCCAGTTGAGATCAATTTGCTTTATGCTCAAGCTGTACACAGCATTGTGAAAGTAATTTTGAATATTGAATCATCATGATTGCACTGAACCAATGAATATTTCATTTTCTAGTGTGATGACTTTCCTGTGACAGAAAAGGTGGCTTTACAGTTAGCTGGTTTACAAGCACAAGTAGCTTTAGGAAATCCCAAAGATAATAACAAACTGGAATACTATACAGATATTGATACTTTTCTCCCTTATAGGATTAGTCGAACTAGAGGTGATGATGTGTGGGTAAGTTTTTTCAGAGAATGACAAATCTATGGATGTTACCTTGAAACTCTAATTCCATTTATAAGAGATGATAATTGAAAAATATGTAAATGAATAAAATTAAATACTATAAGAAGGAAAGGTTCAGTTGAATAAATTTAAAATACTTGATGGAAATCCATTATAAAATATTCAAAAAACACATCAATGTGAGATTTCCACTTGACACATTATTGTAAAGATATGTAGCTGAACACGTGTTGTGGAACTATCATGCAAAAGTCTCACATAATTTTTTTTTCAATGCGGATAAATGGTACATAAAATAATCACATTAAAAACTGTCGAAAAAATATATTCAGAGTTAGTTATGATATAGTTGGGGGCAACATTTGTTTTTATGAACTCATGAATCAATAAATGAAGTAACATAAATCTGATAAAAACAGGTCCACTTGAAAATGTTACCAAAATCGATTACTGTTGTTACTCATGGGTTTGCTAATAGGTTATAATTTATGCAGAAAATGAAAAAACTATCAAACAAAATACTTCATCTGAAAATAATGTGGACTTTTTGCTAAATAGGTGACAAAGTTCTAGTCACCTCGTTGGGTGTCATTAGTTTCTTGGGTAATTGCCTCCGATTCCTACATTTTCGTGGTCACAAAATATGCACAGGGAAAGATTCGAATATCTGAGTACAGGCTCCAGCCAGAACAATTTTTTTTATGTTAACACAACAAACTCAAAAGTCTACGTCGTCCCAGTTGACGCGGAATATAAACCCGTAAAATATACGATTTGGTATACCTACTAACTCATTATTTTTTCTGGTCTTCATGTCTAGTTGGTACTAATTTAAAAAACAGAGTAAGATCAGAAAGCAAGCATATACATTACAGAAATGTTATCCTTTCCTGATAGTTACGATATCTAGATTTGTGTCAAAATAAAAAATATTCTGTTGCTTTTTCAGATTCCCATAATTGCTCAAGCCCATCGGCAGTATGGAGCAAATCGAACAGAACTGACAGCTAAAGCTCTCTACTTGTCCTGTGTAATGCAATATCCCCTATATGGAACTACAATGTTTTCAGTCACTTATCGGGGTTATTGGTCATATGGAAATGCTTTGATTTTAGGAGTCAACTGTGAAGGTATAATGTTGATAAAAAATGACGACAAATTCATATTGAACGAATTTCACTATCAAGATGTTGAAAGCATACTTTTAGATCCAAGTGACAGTTTTATAACAATAACCCTCCAAAGGTATCTCAGTGACAGTAACCATAAATGTTATGTTTTTGAAACTGCACAGAAAAATGAAATTGGATCTTTGATTGCCAGTTATTGGCCTTCTTTGGCCCGTTGGCTTACAGAAAGCGAAACTCCATTGAAAAAAGTGAAATCAATCACAAATGAAGATCGTGTCAGACTTTATCATAATTTAGTCAACTGCAGGAGAGCATTAGTGGACCATGAAATTTTAAGAAAACCTCTTGATACATCAGGAAGTTTTCTGAGGAACACCCTTCGCAGGTTAAGTAAACATAAGCTAGACAAGTTACGCCAAGAGCATGGAGGAGATACTGGTGAAACTTACAAAGGTTTCCACTATGCTTTCTGGGCATTTAGTCGGCAGCAATTAACACAAAGTATAAGTAGAATACCCGAAGCTGACGAACAGGTTATGTTGCAGGTTTTCCAGATTATTTTAACTTACGCTGGATTAGGGCAAAATGGTAAGTTATCATTCACTTAACAGTCATCATTAATTTTTTTTGATGTGTGGATTTTTATTCTAGAGATGAAATAATCAATAATAATAATAACAATAATAGAATTTATTCATCAATCAAAGGTTATACAAGGCATTATACATACACACATGCATAATACTTATCAGACTAGTCAAGAAAGAAAAGAATGTAATATACAAATAAATTGTTAAGATAGTATAAGTATAGTCACAAAACAAACCAGAAAAATTTTACATAGAATAGTCAGTCTCACAATTATGAGATATCACTAATTATTCTTCAACATTATAAAATACTTTTTCAAGAAGAAAA
>WOGO01009140.1:0-10336 GCA_015342085.1 Leptinotarsa defecta
GGCAGTACCGGACTACGGAAACATAAACTGATAGACCTTTCTCACGAATAATAGACTTGTGAAAATAAATGAATGTTTCGGACTCGATTGAAATAAGTGGACGTATTCAGATTTGTCGAAAATAGACAATAAGAGACAAAATGTGTTCGAGGAAAGCGCGCCTAGTGGACTTGAAAGTCCCTGAATTGAAGCAAGAATTGGAGGAGAGAAAGCTGGATTCTTCTGGAAATAAATCAGTACTCCAGAAGAGACTATGGAATAACTTGCTTGATCAGGAGAAGATCCTGAAGCATAATGAGCAAACTCGATGAGAACACCATATCGCTGAAAAGTAGGTACCATCGAGACAGAGATAGACAAAATCAGAGAGAAAATCAAAGGGGAAATCGAAGATGAAATCGGAGCAGAAATGAAGAAAATAAAAAAAAGTTAGGCGATGAAATCAAAGGCGAATTTGCTTCGTGTTGAATATAAATTAGTTGTGATAGTGAAATATTGTTAAAAATAAATTTGTTTAAGACAGTTCATTCTTTAGTTCGTTACACTATATTCTAATAGTCTCAAGATGTTTATTCATTCACCTGATCATATGATAATTTCAGAGTATAACTGTGTATTTCGAAAATCAGTAAAAAGACTTATTATGTGGTAGCCCCTTTTATAGTTCAGAAGAGTTCTATGAGGACAGCTTTCTCTTATTTATTTTATCAACTGTATTTTTATCAAACAGGCAAATTATGGTATACTGCATTTGAACGTTTGAAACATTTTTGGTATTTTTCTAGTATATGATAATTTTATCAAGTTTAGATGTGTGTATATACGCGTGTACCGGTGGCTCTTAAATTGAAATCAATATAATGATCAAAATGGTGCTTATGTTTATGATTGATGAAAATTTGCAGCTTTGTCAATGAGACCTAATGTTCTTTGGAAAATAAAGCATATTATTATTAGTATTCACATGGTAAACATTCATTGAACGATGAATATCTAGTTTCACTCAGTCGAATCTCTTTCATTTGCGATAAAATGGGGGTTCTGTTCTTTGACCTCAGATATTTGAAGTAGCTGAAGGGTGCCACTTTGATACTCCACATATGTCAGTTCAGATTATTGAATAGAACTAGCCATTCCCTGATCTTATCACTTCAAAAACAGATCTGTCAGGTGAAAACGGTAATCTCTTTCGTGAATAGGGGCTACAGCGTTACCACAACCTATAACCGTCTTGATCAATACACAATGATCTGGGATGTTCCAGGATATTCATGATGTACCTGAACTTATCAGAATGGTTCAATATATTCTGGAATGTTATGGAAAGCTATCGAATACTTGCGAATATTCTGGACTGTTTTGGAAATTTCTAGAAGGCGACTCTTGTAGCTGTGATATCTTCAAAACCACGCCCACTACAGGGGCTACAACTTTATATAACTCAAGGAAAATATAACGAATGAGAAAAGCGTTCCACAATAATTTAAGATATTCCGAGATGTGCTGTAATACTATGCTGTCGAATAGCCTTGTATATTCTGGACTATCCTAGAATTTTCTAGAGAGCGAAACTTTCAGCTCCTATATCTTTTAAATCATGCCTTTCAAGTGAAAATGGTAACATTCTTCATGGATGTTCGGATGTGGCATTATAACAAAAGAAAATGTAGGTATATACGTTCTGCTTCCCATGCGAAGCCGAGTCACGTCGATACTACTGAACAAAAATCATTTTTCTCAGTGTAGTATTACTTTCACTCCTTTACACCCTTGAGCCGCGCATTGTAATACGACTTCCTAGCCGTTTCTTGAGCTACCCGTTCGCTAAGTTACCAAGTTCCCAGTGAGCAGCACTTTATGAATTATATATAACGCTCTTAATTAGTTGAGTAATTGCTCTCAGTTGTTGAACTACTCATTATCTGCCTCGACAAATTATGCAAATCACGTATTGTGGCGGATTCAATGGTGGGTTTCTTAGTTTTCCACTGAGCAATTAAGATGAGAATCAGTACCTCTGCGTATATTTGTTAACTAGTAAGCAAAATAATTCTGATAGGAATAATTACTCCATTGAGCTCAGAAAAGAAATAGTATAATAAAATACTCGTATTGAAAACAAAATTGAGAGGGAACGTAAAAAGTTCCCTCTCTTTTAACTTTTGATTACGAGGTTTAAAATTTGCATAAACAAGCATCAATTTTAGTACTTTTTGTTTAAAGAAAACATTTATATGACACTACACATCGCCGAAAAGGGGTTTATCAACTTTCTTTTTAAAGATAGGTCTTTCAAATCTCTACACAACACTGTTTTATCAGATCTGCTGTTCCTGAATGATTAACAGATTCATATTTTACCAGAATGTACCATAATTTCAGTTGAAAATTTATTTATAACGCACACCAGCTTATCGCAATGAATATTCAAAATGCTCATAATTCATTTCCTAACAATAATGAAGTGTTTGAAGAAAACAAATCGGAGCTGGTTGGTCGTGATCGAACGGAAGTTGTAGTATAAAACCTTTCTGCTGCTACTGCGGCAGACATCATCAGTGGTATGTGTATAGATTTCAAAATTCAACTTTCATCTTCAACGTACATACATACCACTGATGATTTCTGCCGCAGTAGCAAATAAAACTTTTGGTACTACAAGTTTCGTTTTATCTAATCGTGACTCCGGCTCTGATAATGAAGTGGGAAAGGGACAAATTCCCTTTCTCTAAATCGGTACCATAAAAATGAAACACCGGAGACTAACATATGTCTTTCTTTAAGTCTAGATCCTAAAACTTCTGCTGAGTCCTTTGGGAGGTCCAGATCTCGAACTAAATGAATAGTTCAAAACCGTATTCTATCTTAGATATACAGTCACATTGTGTAGTAACTTGTTCATCATAAAAGCTCCATTACTGCTCAATTTACCGCTTATATAGGCTATATAATACAGAAACATCGAACCCATACCGAACCTAAAGACCCATTTAATAAGAAAATTTCAGGTGAAATTTGTGACTTATCTATAGATGATAGAATTTTTTTTTACTATTTTTTTCGTAATCTGCACACAAAATACTGTTAAAATCACTAGTTAAATATCCTACAATTTTTTCATCGCAAACCTGTGTTATTTTTTCAATTGCAGTACCCAACTATATTCAGAATTGGAACTAATATTCAATCTTTTCAATTCTACAAGACATTTGAATCAGATTTAGGTAGCATATTATCTCTCATTCCAAATATTTCAGTAACCCAGTGTACTCGCTCAAACTTGTGTAGGAAAGCTTCACTTGCCCAGGCATAATCGAATGTGGAGGTAGAGATCTGAAAGAGGTGTTCGTAAATCCTACATTGCGATGCAGTTCATGAGCTCACTATATTGATTTCAACTCTAACAATTTTGCTTCTTTTGACAAATTCACTTATCATACCACTATTTGTCCGACAGCTAACCTGCAAATGCATCAGAGAAGTTTAGGATCAAAATGACGTCTGGTGAAGACAAAATAGCTTCATAGTGAAAGACATGTTTGAACATTTAATCATATAATCAGCAGTATATGGAGGTTTTCTGTTGATACATTCATTTAAAATTTGTTTCCACAGTATTCGTTTTAAAAAAAACACCCTCTTTTTTTATTAAGTGCTACTCCAAACCAGTAAAATTTTACAGAAAATGTTTTTTTAAATATCAAAAAACTCTGTGGAACAAAGTTACTGAAATCCCATTCAAAAAGGTGACAGTCGTATTCAACAGAAGGTTTACCTTTAATGAACTCATCAAGAAATGTGTTGGGATTTTAATGAGATTACTTGTTTATTGTGTGTGAAACTGGTCTTGTTTCTTCATTCATTGGAAGCAAACTGAAATATGCAGAGCTTCTTTGGTCACCAGTTTTCCAAAATACAATTTATATCATGAAGTATGTTGAAAAAGAAATGTTTGAAGTACTTCTCTAAATGTCATGGTTATTATCTCGAAGGTAATGATCTCAGGCTTCTTATAACTCTTTCAACTTCAAATTGATGTAGGAAAGGTGTAATCTAACTGCTCAAACCACTCAAGGTAGATTCACTGATCACTTCTACTAAAAAGAATTATTTCAGTACCTATTGGTCAATCTCATGTCAACAAACAATATTCTATGATCCAACTAGTCGCATCAAGACAATTTTTAGCTGCACGATCAACTATGTGAAATATATAGTATCGGTGAGCTAATCAGCAATCTTCAATATACAACACGATATAAAAAATTTCGGAAAATGTATCTGGAAAAACTTTAACGAGTCCGAAAGCAAATTTTTATTCAGAGGATGTATAGCTCAAATAATGAAGTGGAAGGAAACGAAAAATAATACGTGAACTTAAATCTAATGAGGACAGAATGTGTCCTATAAATTTGCTTGTTGTTCTGAATTTCTTCAGTGCATCTTGGTGAGGCCTTCACTATTTTTAAAGCTCTTCTAGTAGATACTTGTGAACTTTTAGTAAAGCAACTTCACTTTCAAGTCTTTACATTTTTCAACTGATAATGTACGTAAGGAAAATGAGACGCACCATGAACTCTACACGAGATTATCTATTGGCAAAAGCTCTCCAAATTATATAGGTACCAAGTGTTTAAATAGAATAAATATGTTCATTGATACTGACGTCGGTACTGCATCACTTTTTCTACATTATTTTCTACAAGGTGGATGAATTCATAAATCATTCGCTCTTCCTACATTAGACAAGAGGTGCATATGACATGGTCCAGGTTCACGTGAAAACACCTTACCCCTTGCCTTTCATGCAGACCTACTACTTTGTAGGTATGTGTGGCAGATACCCGACGTAAAAAACAACAACGAACCCAGTTAATACCGCGCAGAAAGCTGTTATAAAACCATCAGGCACCTGTGCAACGTCTTCGATTTTGAAGATTCATGACCAGCTGGGATTACTTTTGTTTGGTTTGGTCGTGATACTCTGAGTATAACTCAGACGATTCACTCCGTTTGGAAGAGACCATGTCCGGTACTGATGATGGGCAAGTACCCCGAAACCGGTCTATCGGTTGGTCGTATCGACCAAATGTTAATACGTATTATAAAATTTTGACTAGTCCTATATATTTCTTACATTGAGTGATTAATAATATTTTATACCTGTGTTATGAATTTTGTGGATTGAATAAAGATTTCGGATGTCAGATAATTTCTCAAATATGCAATGCCTTCAACCAACACTGCACCATTGTGATATTCATTTTAATAACACACAAACAAAACCTCAATAAATGTAAGTCTTTGTATATTTTTTCTTTCTTCAACCTTTTTGTATCTCAATTCTTGAACCCTTGTTTCCTGTACATTTTCCTGTTGAAGCGTGTATACCTGTTGAAAATGAATGTATTATTGTTATTATTATTATAAAGCAACTACCATATAGAAATTTACATAAATTTCTGCTGACAGTTGCACTCTTTGATATTGCGATTGTTGAAAACCATTATATAGTATCCTGAAGTTAACTAACCACTTAAACTGACACTTGTTTATTAATTATCTTTTCACACCTTGCTAATGATAATGAACTTATTGGACAAAATTGCAAAGTAGGCCAAGTAGAAGATATATACACAAAGTGTTATTTCAAGGGGTAGTAAAGTGTCGTTATGAAACATGTGAAACAATTACGGAACCGTCCATGTGGGTCAAATAGACGACAGTTGTGGTGTTATCGGGTTCGCCGACTTAGATATTATCTTTATTTTCCCAGCACGATATGCACCCAACAATTTGTTTCGTTCCCTAGATTAATGAAAGTCCTCATTTGTCGTTGGATACTGAGTGTTATTGGAATTATTGTATATGTTTAGTTCAAACACTCTGTCAATAATTGCTTTACGGCTTTAACGTTTATTGTGAATACTTCAACAGCAAACTGTTCTCTTGTTCATATATTATGAGTATGATTTTTGGATTTGGATAGTTTTCTGATAAAAATTTCACATGATGAACCTAAAAGGTGTTGTGCATTATTGATGGCAAATTATTTTATATTGTTTGTCAGTAAATTCATTTTCCATTGACAGATTTGGGATCTGGTAACTGACTATTTCTTCAGCTCTTAACTATCAATGTCGCTGTTTTATTGGAGAGTTTATTTCCAGTTTACTTTCGATACTTTATCATTCTACATGAAAAAAAACATTCAAATTAGTTATTTCTTGACACAATTTTTAAACGCACTACAAATTCTTTCTGAACTTTTTCCGTATTCAAAAAATACACTTCAACGTGAGATTTCCACTTTACAAACCTACGACACGTGTTTCGTTATACAATAGCAACTGCGGGTGTCACAATATTGTGACGTACAGTTTAGCAAATGAAATAAAATTTGTTGACGAGCATATGCTAATAGTTGATAGGATAATTCATTTTTTCTTCACCAGATCTTCTTGAGTTTACAGAACATTCTTTCCCCTACTGTCAACGTGCTGCTAGGTAAATTATTTAAATGAATCGAGAAGTGTTATTTCTTGTACGGTATCCAGCTTCGGGATATAAACTGAGTGTTGTTCAAAGGCTAGCTTGTGCTTTTTGCAGGCTACAGTTGGAGAGGGATGCTGGGTCAAATAACCTTCCACTTCACAGGAAACGATATCTAATAATACCGTGGATATTTATTTTCAATAACAATCATGAAATTATAAAACAACAATAAAAATTAATTGTCGTTCCGGGGCGACTTCATTGATTCCAGTGACGCATTTTCTTGTTCAGCTGCAGAAAAACCCGGAAAAACCTGCAATACCACATCATCTGAAGATCTTGATCAGTCAATGTCCTCTGTTTCATAAAACAGAATGTAGGGTGTCTTCAGAGGTTCCAATAAATTCAGTACATCGCCAGAACACTTCTATTGACACGACTATTGTTTTCTTATAATAGTCAGTTAGTTTGGCGCATGTTTGGTAGAACAGTTGATCATCACCTGTTAAAATTTTCATTTTCAGATGATTCAGATGATAAGCTTTGCACGGACTGGTTATTAGTTATATTAGGAAACGCTAGTTGAAGTTCCAGAAATTCACATACGTTTTTGCTACCTCTTGAACATTTACTACAAAGTAAACAAGTAAACAGGTGAGGATTTTTCCAGCAAAATATTTACAAACACAAGTCGAGCCATACTATAAGGAATCATTCAGTCTAGAACGGTCAGGAGTATTGATTCTGCTATTGTTTTGCTGACGAAGAGTATTCAACAAGAACCCCAAGAATTCGGAACAATCCTAACGAGTATCTAGTGGACTTCAAAGACTCCAGGAAATCGGTTGGTGGGAAAGATGATACATTCTCACGAAACGGCAGCTGCATAAAAAGGTGTTTGAGTTTGGTGAATAAGTAGGAAACATTCTCGTTCTTGTTCATCGTTAAAACCTCGTTCTTGAAATTGTAAAACTTGTAAAATGCTGTTCATGTAGCAAGTATTTCCTAAATTATCTTAACCAATTTTCTTCTCAAGATTTTCTGGACAACTCTCTACTGATTCGTAAGAAAGAACATGTTTCACAGAATCTGTATGAGAACCATTTCTCAAGCTGCAATCGATTCTTCCAAGTGATGAAGAGTTTCGTAGAGGAATCGATTCGGCTCTTGCTTCATGAAGCTCTTCCACTGAAAGGGAATCAGAACCACGAGGACTGCAACTCATATTTGGGGGGCAAGAATGACCTGACTCCATTGACCACACTGAAAAAAAGGTGGATCAATCACTTGCGAATTAACCTTGATAGGAGACTGATGAATATTCAAATACCTAGGCTTGTTTCGGAGAAATTTCAGTTCCGTACTGAAATGAGGGCAATGCATGATCTCATCAAATTTATGTGAAGGAGGAATAGTTCCAAGGATCAAAGCAGCACTACCACGGTGAATAGCAATACTAATTCTTTCTATCAAAAATAGGTAGAATGGTAATTTTTCGTTGCTTGGTCTATTCTCCTTCCGTGTTCATCAGCGAATAACAGAGACTCCGGGCTATAAACACCAAAAGTTTCAACCGAGGAAAACTTCACAGTCTCTAGCAGTCATTAAGGATATATCAGATTGACGAGTCAAGCGGGTACCAGGAGTGTACTCGACGTTTATATCCAGTAAGTTGTATTAACATCAAGACTTGTCATTTTGTATATTAGTCTTCATAAATCTACTGTACTACTATGGATAGCTGGACCCAAGATGCCATAAGTAAATGAATGCAGGAAGCCAGTATGGCTAGCAGGTATGCACATCTAACAAAATCATGGAATGATCTTACTTGTCTTGATTGGTGTCTCATCTGACTTTGAATAGGTTCGTGCAGACAAAGGTGGGTGGAAATCTGGATCTCGGGCTATGTTACGTAGTTCCTAACGAAGCTCAACGAAAGCAGGCAGATGTACAAGGTAGGAGGTTGATGAAGTAGGGTGATACTGAAGCAAGAACAAGAAGGCCTGAAATAACATGATATGGTAGTGATGATACTGAAACTTAGCAGTTCTCTTACCTTAGGTGGTTTGTGGCCTTGGAGGCTCAGGTTCTCCATATAGAACCACTCTATATATCCTGAAGATGATAAAAGTGCAGCAATTATATTTGTGTTTCTTGTATCAGCTCAAAAATCCACATAAATATATAATGAAGCACGTGCTTCTACTAGAGGTCAGCTTTGAGAAAAGAAGCATCAAAAAAGAGAGAACTTCTGTACCTTCCATTTGACAGACATCTGTCAATTTTCATATGACAATTATGATTGTCAATTATTTCATCTATCAAAATGACAAAATCTCGTATAATATGTTGAGAGGAGAGTTCAGAAAGCTTGATATGAATAATTTGATGTTCCGAGGGATCCACTACTCATAATTATATAGGGTCTAGAATATTTTATAATTTTTTTGATAAATTGAGAGAATATTGAAGTTTTTTTTTTCTAGTTTTAAAAACTGAATGGAAAAGTTGAAATGCATTTTTTGTTAACCAGTTCGTTTTATTTGGTACTTCTAAAATTATTATAAAATTGAAAGTCTGAGCACAGTAACAGTGCCTTATTTGAGGACACTTAAATCAAGTCAGAAAACGAATCAATCAGAAACATAAATAATACTGGAAAAATATACCTTTAATATATGAGGGAAAAATCTGTATGGAAAGAAAGTTTCAGAAAAAACAAGAATTTCCCCAATCAAGCAGTAATTGGCTGAGAATAATCATAAAGATACCCACTGGACACTGTCCATTCAAAGGATAACTGCAGACAATGTAACAAAGGGGCAGATAAATTTCGTCATAAATTGTGTGAATATGGGACACTGACTTACAGGAACAAGTAATGTATGAACAATCAAAGAAATACATATGAATAATTGAACAATTTTCATAATTTTTTTAATTCTAGACGAGTTTCACTAACACCGTAGTTTCATCGGTAGTTGAAAATTGAACATTTTTCAAATAAATGTAGTTCCCTTTTCCTTTTGTCTCCTGTGAAAAATATAGGGATATTATGGAAAAACATTCATGTGATGGTGAATTGGGCTCCTCTTCTACACGATTGTGGATTTTCAACTTTTTGAAAGACTTGTAACTTGGGGAAACAGCCTTTTCCAGATTGGCAGCACTGGCTGTGAGGTTATTTAATATTCATTCAGTTATCGTAAATATTGAATTTCATGAGAAGTGCAATTCCTTGCCATATATAAAATCATTATATCGAATGTAGAGCTCCTCGTACGAGTAGAATGGACTTCTCCCCAACTTTTCACTGGTTTTGTGATTTTGGAGCAAATTGGATTGTTTTTCAAAACAATACCATTGCATCTATCACACAGTTGTTGTAAGCCTTGATACGACTTGAAACAATAATAATAAATTTTTATTTTTCAGTTGAAAAGCATAAATGTATGAATTCCATTCCATCAGTAACTGACAAAAATGTCATAATTAATATAGAAATGAATTTAAATGATATAAAAACTGTCATGAGTTATTAATATAAAAGAAGTAAAATATATAATTATATAGAAATATAAAAAATTCATAGAACCTACCGACTCAATTAAAAAAGACACAACAAGAACATATTAGAAAAAGGTTAAAAGTGTCGTAGTATGAATGACAACTGTCAGTTGAAAAACAACAGCACAAATATAACATTTGAATTGTCACAAGAACAAGAAAACATGTTCATAAAATATAGTTTTATGTCAGAAATTCCCTAATACTGTAACAGTTCTTCTCAGTAAGCATAATTGGTTCGCAGAAATAATTTCATTTTCTCTGGTATCAC
>WOGO01009141.1:0-10336 GCA_015342085.1 Leptinotarsa defecta
ACTCTTAAATAGTTTTGTATAACAATATTTGTTCATAACTACTGAATGGAATCAACTATTTTATGTGTTGTTTATTTTTTAAATGTATCTTATAGTGTCCCTTATAACATTTTCAAAATTATGAAGGGCTGAACCTCAGTTGATGAATTGAATGAAATGAATATTTTTTTGAAATACAGTAGGTATATAAACTCCGTTTAAAAAATATGACCACAGGAGGTAGCATTTCAATTTGATATATGAACTGTGGTTTTTTGGTAATACATTTTTTTTCATTATCTCAGTTGATTTTTTGTTTCAGATCAAATAATACCGGCTGCAAAGAAGAATCAAGAAGAGGCAATGATAAGAAGTGATGGAAAATAGGCACTTGTTTGAATTGTACCCCAATGTACTGAAAGGGTATACTTTAATTTCAGATAATGTAGTCGCTACTAGAAAGTATTTAATATTCACTCCGAAATATTATAATATCTTTACAATGTCTATTTTGGCTGTTATTTGGTCATTTTTATGCATTTATACAAAAATGCAAGGATCGACAACAAAAGTGAGATGATTTTAGACGTTGTATAACTTTTATTATTATTCTGATTGTATGGATTCAGAGCTGTGATTGTAGTAAGGAAGACACTTTTTCAGAATATTTGTTGTTTTTTCAAATTCTCGTTAGGCGCGATCTAGGTTTATTTGTTAGAGATTTAGCCTGTTGAACTTTCATTAGTTAGTACTGATAGGGTATTTTTCAAAACAGATCTCTGATAAAGGTGGTTTTGCGAAGTTTCTGTTTAACTCAGTTCACTCCTAAGTTCGACCGAGTTTTGGCGAAAAAGTGTTCTACCAGTCAATAGAATAAAGTTCTAGTCGTTAGTCTAATTATATTATCAATTTGGTTATAAAACTGATATGATGTGTAAAACAATATTTACTTTGCTTATTTTCTATTCATGTGAAAATGAATAATTGTTATATAACTTGTTGAATTTTTGTACTTAGATTTTCTATCGAATTTCATTTTCAACTATTCACTATTTTTCACTGCCACTATGTAGTATAGAAATTTTCAATTGTTTCAGTTGCTGAAAAAATTGAATATAAAACAATAGTTATTCCCACCTATGGAAGCAATACAAAATAATAGTTCTTGATTTGATGATGTTTTTCACAATAAAATATTGCATGTTATCATAGTACTCATTACGACAAAGCGAAAATTCCTTTATACTAAAATCCATAAATGTCTACTATTATAACTTGAATTATTTGATGATTTCAATTTTAGTCATTCAGAATTTAATAGTACTTATTAAGAACTGTGATGGAATCGACTTATAGACAAACCTCTAGAAGCTATTATATAACAAAACACGTGTTGCTTTTTGTAAAACTGTTTAGTGAAAATTTCATAATAAAGTGTTTCTTGAATACTCATAAGAACATATATCCACATATTATTATTATTGAATTCAGAGTCCTTTGCTGAAGTTAATAAATGGCAATAATGAATGAAAGTCATGTTTATATAGTCGACACCAATATACTTTTCCCAATTGTTTTATCCTGAGCGTACCAAACCTGATTTTGCAAAGCGAATAATTTGATGAAATCTCGAGATGTATGTCGTGAGATTTTATCTTGAATTATTATAAATGCATAAAATCAAAATCTTCAAAATTATGGGTTTCTAGCAATTTAATCAATTAAGCAAGTACAAGGGATAACTGAAATTATTTCCAGAAAAAGCAAATGATAATCTAAAACTTCAGATTTATGTGAAATAGGATCACCAATTCATTTTCATTCTAATCTTTTCAACGGGTCTAGGGTTTTTGTCGTAAAAAGCCAATTATGGCGACATTTAGGTCTCACATTTTGAATATAAAACTCAGTAAAAACATTAGTTACTGCCTAGTTGAAACATTCAGATATTCGTTGTTTTATTCATTCAACGGAAAAATTCGAATACATTGAAAAAAGTCATCAGACATATTTCTGATCAATTTTTTTCACCTCAAGAATTTATGAATACCTCAAAAGAGGTATTCATATATTCTTGTTGCATTTTCTGGGTCATTATCATCAAACTTGATACTTCAAGTGAATATAATATTTTCATTTATTCCTTTACAACTATTCGACCTACTAAATTCTAGTAATCAGAGATGAGAAGTATGTAAAATAACCCCAAAGTAGTGATCACTCTGAAAAACGAAATATGTTGTAGCTTTCCTTATACACAACATCGTTTCCTATAGAATCTCTTAAGTTTTGCTGTGCCACCTTGTAGCAATAGTCCTCTTGAATTGTAAACGGCAATTCTCTTTCTCATCTAAATTTCTTCGTTCAATGAAAGTCAGAGGAAATTTGAATTATATCTGAACTGGTACTTTTTTAAAACAGTTCGATGATTCTGATTTTTTTCATATTTCATCTCAAGCAGTCATTTTATATAAATTTGTACTATACAGAAGAAGGTACAGAGATTCTATAAGTTTACACCACTAAAGCTCAAGATTCATTGGAGATCATCCTTATCTCAATTTTTACCTCTCATCTCAATTTCAATCCTATCAATCATCAATTTCTGATATATTCCCGATGTTCATTCTCGAACAATTTGGATGGTCTTGATTCACAAAATTGATTGATTTTCACAAAATTTACTACAAGAATAAAGTATGGTATGTTTGGTGTGTTTTATCTTGGAGTATTTTCATTTTAACGAACGTTCTAATTCCTTCCACCGTATCTATCGCAATTCCTTCAACATTCTCAGAAATACTCGTATATGGTATACTCAAAACGTTAGTTGTGAAAAGTATCGAGTTTAATTGATAATTCTTGAGTTGGTGTTTGTGAAGTTACCTGGCTATCATTTCCTTGTATTATACAGTCCATTTCTCATACATTTTCTAATACTTATATAATGGTTTGATATCTGAAGGAGGTATCTATTAGTTCTTCCCAGAAGCAGTGATCCCATTAAATCCAACATCAAGAAAATGAAACTGAATATTTTGTTCAATCTCTATTGTGTTTTCTGTTTGCTGGTGTTAGTGTAAGTGATTTAACAGCAAAAACATCATCAACGTTTGCACACCACACATTTGCCCTGTTCCTATAGGTTTCGATGAAATATTTTCGAACTGTTCCATAGAAAATCATTGACTAGGAGATATACCCAAAAAAGGTAACAAAGATCTATGTATATTATAGAAAGAAACTATTTTGTTGGTTTGAGGTGCAGAACTGACAAATAACAAAAATATTTTTTAAAGAAAACACTTTTTCAAAATGGTTTCTGTTAGAAGGGGCATTGGGTACTTCTACTGCTCAAGTTCAAGTTCAAATCCTGTAGTAGGGTTAGTTCGAAAGAAACTTGGCTAATATACTGTTTGCGATGTTTCAGTATATTGATGAAGGAATTTTCACTTCGTTAACATGTTGCCTGCCTTAGCGCTGAAACAAATATCAATACGTTGACGCCAAAGTGAGTTTTGCACCTGGGTCGAAAATTTAAGCCTTCAGGCCACAGTGCGCAGAGATACTTTATGAGTGCCGTAATGACTTTCATCGTCATTTTTAAATATTCCCTATTTTTACTTAAATATTTGCAAAAAGATGTCTTGGTCACATAGACCGAGACGGCTCATTTCAATACTCGACATAGTACTGCGCCAACGCTGTCACTATTTTGGCCAGAATGTATGAGCAGTTACTCAGATATGAACCCTCATTGAAAGTTATATTATTTATTTACAGTGTTCGTTTGTGAAGTATTATGTTTGAGATTAAAATAGTTAGTAGATTTAAATAGTGAATGTATAAATTGATCTGTACAAACTGGACTGTTGCAATCCTCCATTTTGGCCAGATCGATCAATCTTTATTGGCAGATTGGGTAATTGGCATTTAGGACACGATAAATATTCTCGGTCGTATTGATCAATGTGGCACCCCGGTCAAAAGGAAGTTTTCGGTCAAATTGACGTTTCTAGCAAATAGTCAGCCAACATGTTGAAAATAAATCTCATTTATAATTAGGAATTCAAAACTAGTTTGGAATCATTCCAATACATAAGGGTCTGGATAGATTCATAATGTTTTCTCCTAGTTATTTTTGGTTTCTGTTTTTTATTGTGAAGAACTCTCAACCTCCTAGAGCTTGATCTTTCAAAAAACTTAAAGTTCGCTCATACATATCATTATAGAATAATACGTAATATAGTAAACTATTATTCTCAACATAATTACCTGCTGTACAATGATTGAAAATCCTGGAGTGTATATATTTTTTTTGTATTTCATAGAATGAGTAAAGGAATTTGTTGGTGCTCAATAATAAAGTGTATTCCAATGCACAAATTATAAGTTTTGTTTACAGTATTTTGTCAATTATCAAGAGGGAAGGTTTGGTTTCACAAAACATGTAAAAACAAGTACCTGCAGGCAGGATTATTTCATATAAATAAGTTATGAGAATTCCCTCCTTTGTATATAGCTGTTGTTTGTTTTTTGAAATTTTATTCTTTAAAACTAAATAAATATAATTCTTCTATATGAAATGAAGTACTTAAGTATTATGTAAATTTAATGTTGATATTTACAAATGAATGCTTACAACTTTTAATCACGACTGCATCTCTAGAAAATTATATAAAGTAGTTCTGCAGTTCGGAGTTCATCTAGAGAGTTTAGAGCAAAACATATTTTCAAAATATTTTTTAATCAAATATATTGTCCAGCATGAATGAATCGAACAGAGAAGACTACTTAGTATTCAAAATATAACTACATCTTTTTCTTACTGGTGTTAAGTATAATGAAATGTATTATTTCTCTAGCTAATGAAAAGGTTAATCTCATGACTGATAACCAACATATAATCAAGTTACGGTTCTTGCATCTTCAGTATCCTGATTTCGTAAACCAAATGTTCGTGACGATTCTCTACTTGACATTATTTGTTTTTTTTTCAGTATTGTACAGTAATAATATTCATATTTTTATATTTTATCTTTTTTTTTTCAAGCAAAAGATTCCACGTGAAAATGTGGCTCACTATTAATGTTTTTTTCATTCCAAAATAGTTGAAGAATATATGTTAGATGAAGAAATGCTTCGTATGCCAACTTGACTCCGAAGGAACTTGTTACTGATTGGATATAACTTCTTCACCATCCTTCACCTATTTTTTCTCTCAAAACTATTGGTATTGTTCAAAAAGTTATGGTAAATATGCTCTTCTGAGAAAATACTCATTCAAACCCTCTCAATTCTGTTATAATTTTCATATTCTTAGAATTCATATTCTTATCATTCCTGATAACTTTGTGATACCAACAGCCAAAAATCGCAACAGGATATGGATACACTTGTGATACCTCATATGTTGCAAGTATTAAAGAATTCAATTTCTAGTGTTGAGCTACATCATTTCACACACTGTCCTGTGTAAAATTATCCTAGTGTTTTTATGTGGTCGTTTTTTCCTGAAATGGGACAACTTCATGATTAAACCAGATTCATTTACTGTTATTTTTTCATTCATTTCTTACTTTGCCACCAAACTGGGGTAACGACTATTGTATGTAGAGAACATATTTCTTTTTCTCAGGTGTCATCAAATGCAGACACTTGTTGCTTAACCAAGTTGTGATCTAGACATTTGGCAAGCTCTCTTACGGCAACTGTTCGCCGTTTTACCAAAAACGATGATGCTATCTGTATACTTTTTCTACTTTTTTCGAATGATTTATACCACTTTCAAAGGTCATCTGGTTAATAGCCACGTAACTTTATGGTTATTTGATTGGAACCTCTGGCATAAAATGATCTATTGAAAACGATTTTCCAACACCAGATGTCTCTTAACGTTTCACTAACCAAGTTAGCATCACTAGTTAGCATCTTCTGCTGATGATGCTTAATTTTTTGAAGAGATTGTATTTTTGTTCTGGTGTGGAAAAAGTGTTTTCAATAGACTGTCGTTATTAATTCAAAGGGTTTCACTAAACATTTTACAGTACAACCTATTTTCTCTAAATTTCAATAATAGCTTGGCAATAAAACTAATCGTCATAATAAATGCATCAAGACAGCAGAAGTTTTGATTTGCTATATTTCATTATACAACCTCCAGTAAGTTGTTAACACTGTTTCTTAGGAATGATGAAAATATTATATTTGAGTCTTCTGAAATCGAAATACAATCAAAAATCAACAATCCTTAGTAGTAAAAATGTGTAGTAGTGTGTCTGAAACATTCACTGGATGAAAGTCTGAAAGAGTGTAAATAAACGTTCAGTGAAAAATGGAGAAAGCTTTGAATTTTTCAATAAAAGTTTGAAGAGGTTACAACAACACCAATATATATCGAAAATATGTAAATTTGTATTTTAACAAAACTGATATCTATAGGAATAAAGTTTTATTGAACCATATATTCAAATTAAATTTTATATCTATGAGACATTACATTACCTAAAGTGTATTTAAATATACTGTAGTGAAAATTTATTTTAGTCAAAATATTTATTTCTTGAATATTCAGTATATAAGCTTTGAAAAAAACTTATACAATAACAGTAAAAAAAGTAGTATTTATAAGGTAGATAATTTTCGACTATTTAATAGATAGGAAGGTACTGATTATTTTTCATATACAGGTTGTATTTTTTTATGATCTCAAAATATTGCTACTTTGACCTAGGCTACGTTTTGCTTCTCGAAATTGGCTAAAGTTCAAATATTTAGATGTGTATATACCTACTCAAAATCATTCATAGTCTACTTTCTATACTGTAACTGTGTTATTTTAGGAACCCTACAATATTTTTTTCATCTAATAATACAGTGGTTATTGTCAAATGTTTTTATTCATATACAATCTGAACAATTCCAAAATGATGATACTTTTTTTGGGGTATTATCGACATCGACTGCATTGGTCATTAGCCTCGTGTCCTGGGTAGACAATGTTAATTACTCCCTGAGTCACCTAGGTAGCATCATGGCTATTCGCAGTCCGTCAGCCATGTAAGGTTGCAGAATCATCTCAGCTTCAACTAGATAAATTCTCTCGAGAAAAATATCTGGTCGAGGTTGGGATCAAACTCTGGTCGTAAGTCGGGCGCACTAGCACTGCGGCAATTCACCGCTAAAAAGGTGATATTTTTCCTACATCAAGTTCATTTGCTAATTTTCAGCTTTTTGAAACATTACTGGAAAGTATGAAATCCAAACAGTACATAGCCTTTGTCCAATTTAGCGCATCGTGTACATAGTGGCAATATTTGTACATCTCTGAAAAATAGGGTATTTTCCATATTATATATACATATACACAAAATAATCAGTACTTATTTAGATTGTAGCTGCACAGTACCTACATATATCTATATTTACTTGTTCATGATAATTCATTAGAAGTTCAAATTATTGTTATATACACACACTTCCAAACACATGTATAGCTGAACATGTCCACTGTATTTTTCACAATAGTTCTGCTGTTCTGCACTCAAAGAAACATGTTCTCTGTATTTGTTATACATTTCTGATACTAACAGAAGATATAATACAATTCCAGAAATTTTACTCAGAAATCTGGCAAATATTGAACAATCATGTATTTTAAAATGTTCATTTTTTCTGCTGATCTGAAGTTATGTTTTGTTGAATATTTAAAAAAATCCTACCTTTAATTTAATTGATATACTAATACCAATCTACTTTGGAAAAATTCCAATTAATTGTGGAAATACACAACAAGTTGATGAAATGTTGAAAACCAAATATTTGTGTAGATGGTTATTATAATTTTTCTGTCAACTCTAGAAAATGTTAAAGAAAAACTAAAACACTGTGAAGATTATCACTTGTGAATTATCATGTGAGAAACAATATCATATAATCTGTTAGCGTGTCTTTATGATACTTTCGCTGTACTTAATGATAATTCAATTATTAAGACAGATACGTACTTCTTTTCTTATTGTGAAGTAGACATTATTCATTCTCCTCCAAAAATATTTTTCATATTTTTTCAAGAATGGGTTTTGCCTTCTCAAGCAATTTGTATTGACTCGTGTCATTCCACTGAAAAGTTTAGCTTATTTTGATATAAAATCTTACCTTTCTTGTTTACTTTATATTAAAATTGTTACTTGTCGTTTTATAATGTTATTTTAGAATGCCCATATGAGTGCAGATGTTAACTATTGGTACATAATATAATTGTGACTAATAAACTCTTCCTAAATTAAATTATATATTTTTTATTTGTGAACCTATGATTTGTCCAATTCTTAGTGACGTTACATCGTTAATTGAGTAATACTAAAATACATCACATTTCAAAACTTGAATCAAATTGCTATTCTTTTCAACAATACATTTGAGAAAAATATTTAGTGGGCTCGTTTATTCTACTGAGTATTTTAAGTAATTTATTTCGGAAAATGTTTCAAACTGTTTACTAAGATTTAAAAAATCCAACTCTCTGCTATGGTTTGAAGTCAATAGAGACATAATTTGTATGGAAATGAGGCGTTCCAAAATGTGTTTGGGAAAAGAAATAATTTTTAGTATGGTGGTTCATTCATTACAAGCTCCTTTGGTGGAATTTTCTATAAAAAAGTATCGGTGAACATTCCATAGAACATAAAACATATGGTTGTCTATATTTTACGGGTGAAGAGATAACTTCTTTTGAGTAGAATTGCACTGACAAAAGTGGGAGATCCTCATTCTGAAATATATTTGCTGGATCCTCCTAATAATAATAGTAAGAGAAGAGGAAAAAAACAGATGAAATATCGAGATTTTATCTTCGAACTCCTTAGACTTTAGCTCAACCACTCTGGTAATATGGTTGTGCTGATTATTGGAGTCCTTGGTGGAATGATACCTAATCTACTCTCGTGCGGCTTGCCACACGATGATAGAAGTCTTGGCTGGACAAATGCAGACGGTTGTCATATTTTTGGCTCATTGGGTCTGTTTACAGCACCTGATTCCGAACCCCATGATCACTGGGAGTGGTCATGGGTTGATAATGCTGGCGCAAGAAACATCCTGTGTTTTGGATAACATTGATGTGTAATGATAGTGAAAATAATTTACGAATATTACAAAAAGCAGAAATGATTGTAGTGAAAGCTTATATTTGCTCACTGTTCAGCATAACTTTTTTAGGGAATTTATGAATTTACACATAGTATTAGAATATCTAAATGTTTTTGATAATGAATTTATATTTTTTCCATCATGTAAAATATATCACTTTCTATATTGTATAGGAACGTAGGCTTTCACGAATGGCGTCAATGTTTTGGTTGATTTCCTTGTTTTGCCGTGGTCTTTTTTGGTTATAATTTTCAAACGTATCAACTGCAACTGCGGCAGTCATTTTCAGTGTGTGGTCGAAGTACTCTCCTTGACATACTCATCTTGAGTTTCAGTTGATACGTCAAGAAGAGTATCTACTTCGACAACGCTACTAAAGATGACTGCCGCAGTCCGCAGTTGAAACGTTTGGACATTGCAACAAAAGAAGTCCACGGCAAAGCACGGAAACCAACCAAAACATTTCCATAGTATGTATTGATTTGTTTTGAATATAAAGAATTAATTTGCCTTGTTTAATTATTATTCTAGCATTGTTAGATAATCTTCCTATTATTATTTTAAATGTTTGAAATAAAAAAATTTTCACTTCAGTTCCATTTATTGAATACCTCGAGAATCTATCAAAAACCCAAAAAGCATATACGATACATAAGAAACAACCAAAAAAACATTACATTTTTATGAATAGTTCACCAGTGGCAGGTGGCTAAAAATTCTCGGACAGACAACAAAACTGGTAATCGAATTTACCACTATCAAGAATATTGGCCATGAGATTGGTTCTGACAACGGTAGTTTTATTTTTGCTTCCTTACTGATTTCCCTGTTGTTGTGGAATTTGAAGTCCAGGTCAATATTCAATGTAATTTGAAATGAAATCAAGAAAAATTATTGTCTCTTAGATATTGAATTTGAACATAATAACACACTCTGTACAAAACGCTAAAGAATGAAGAAATTTTATTCCACCAGATCAACTTGTCGACTATACTTATGTCAAAGAATTTAGGTAGTTATATAAAAAAAACTAATCAATACAGTTTATTGTATGATTTTCACTATAAGGGTGACACGCGTTTCGCTTGTATAGCGAAACACGTGTCGCGGTTTTTGTAAAACCCTTATAGTGAAAATCATGCAATAAACTGTATTGATTAGTTTTTTAATATGGATTTTCATTAAGTATCGGCCAGTTCTATTCAAT
>WOGO01009142.1:0-10335 GCA_015342085.1 Leptinotarsa defecta
TTGAAGCTTTATATCTTCTATTAATTATCTGCGAGCGCTTTCGACAGTTGGTAGTACTGTCATCTTCTAGGCACTCCTCAAACAGTTTGAGGAGTACCTAGTTGTTTTATGAAGATCATGCAAATTGTAAACAGATACGAACTTCAGAAGGAAGAGAATGCTTGGATTGGCCTGCAGTGATGAATGATACCATTACAATTGAATCTTGTTATCAATGTCACAATGCTCAACAGAAGCATTTTAATATATGATTTATCCGGATCCATCCAAATACAACCCTACTTTGATATCTGTCGGTCGTAAATAGCCCGCATAATTCCGAATCCCCACGAAAGGGTAGCGAAACGAGAATTTTCGCCCTCAAGAAACAGAAGAGGAAAATCTACATAAAAAATAGAACTCGCGCTCGGCAATTCCAACACAAACGGCTACCATTAGTGGGGGCGGCCATTGTTTAGCCTTCCTCAAATTAATTTGGTCCCCTTCCCAGTTTAACGAGGTTTCCGTCGCTCTTCTTGGTTCAAATAAAACAAAAGAAGTTCCCGGAGGACGGGAAATAACCAAGTGCTGTTTATTCAAAATATGAATTATATGAAATATTCATAGCAATTGAAAAATATTTTGATTGTTCTAAATTGAACATGCAGAATATTTAACATAATTATTCGACTCTTGATGTAGGTATACCGACTACGATGTTGAAGGAGAAACGTTCTGGTTGAAACATCTATATAATCTTGAGCATTTTACGATGAATAATAATTGAAATTCATAGACCTACTTGCTTTGATGAAGCAAGAATTTCACTTGAAGATTTTCATCAAATAATTTTTTGTAAATTGAGTTACTTTGATTCTTTAAATAAGATAATGAACTTTTAAAATGAAAAAATTAATTCAAAGTATATATTTTCTCCACTTTATTAAAATATCACAAAGTGAAACTGGACTATCAAAATAAAAATATCTTTAAATTGATTTTTTTTTTACTTTCTCGGCTGTAATAGTTGTTTAAAATGCTATTTGAAATGTATTCCATATCACTTCTAGATACTCATTAAGATATGCAATCTCCTGCTGCCGGTGAAGATGTGCATCCGCAGCGTCGTCATCGTCAGCAAAGCAATATATTGGATTCTTCGTTTTTTTCAACTAGTCGTTGATATACAATAAAAAGAGGGTTGGAGACAATATGGATCCCTGGGGAACACCAGCGTTGATGGTAAAAGTATTCGAGAGATATCCGTCGACGGCCACTTACACGGAACGTTCTTTCATGAAGCTGGAGAGCCATACTCATGATCTGACAAATCAAAGCATCGAAGTTTGGCCAGCAAACCCTCTTAGCACATACGATTAAATGCCTTAGAAATATCAAGTGCAACAGCTCTTGACTCTCCATGTTTCTCGATAGCGTTATTCCAAATATGAGCGATATACAATAGAAGGTCGCCTGTTGATCTTTATTTCCGAAAGCCATATTTTTGATCGCTCAAGATTTTGAGTTCTCCAAACAATTGAGGATATGGTGGTTTACGACTTTCCTTATGATTTTTGATATCAAAGAGACTGATCTATAGTTATTTGAAAGATTTTTCTTGCCATTTTTAAAAATAGGCTAAACGCGAGCAATCTTCCAACAAGAAGGAAGACCCCTTCCTTGTAAGATAGGTTGAAAAGTCTGCAAAATACTGACGTGAGTTCATTCTACGCACACTTTCAAAGTACGATGACGGGCATTTTATCACTCTGATACTGAATAAGTCATTATATTTATTAACTCATTTTCAATGGAAACAATGTGTTACATTAAAGATCCACGTTGAGTTTATTATGTAGATCATTTCCCTTTCAGTGTTTTCAACAAATTCTCCAAGATTTTTTGTGCTCTTTACTCTATCAAGATTAAGTCTCGTGAACAAACGGACAATAAAAATAAACCAGTATTGATAGAAAAAACTTCCAAAGTTTCCCAAGTATATTTTATTATCTATGTTGATGCGTGATAATTGAATTGAGGATTATTGTTTTTTATAGCTCATTGAATTTTTCAAGATATATAGAGTTCATGACTATGTCATTCTAAACAATTTCTCAGATGAACTTGACCTCAAAAACAGGCACAATTCACAATTTTATCAGAATGAAGCACATGCTCAAAACTATAATGAGGCATTTAAATTTCTGTTGGCATTTTTGAATTATTATTTGGATAACCCTATTCATAGACTCCCAGGTCCCCAACCTGAACTCTTGACTTTTTCGTATCGGGTAAGATGAAAAATGGAATTTGTAAAAAATTCTTTGCTGATGTGAATACCTATAACAGAAAACAACGAAAAAGTTGCAAGATATCAATGATGGGACTTGTGTCCGAGCAATTCAACAAGGAAGAAAGAGAACACATTATAGAGCACTTATGACAGGAAATCATCTTTTTAAATACTTATTTGAATAATATTGCTGAAGTTCATCTTTATTTTTCAAATCATTAAGTTTATAATTGATCATTTTCTACCAAATAAAATACAGAGTTCTCTTCTAGGAAAAAGGCATGTCACTCAAAATGACAAAAATGAGTTACTCAATTGTTTGCCAATTTTCTGCCATTTGAAACGATTTCGTATCTCCATTACCAACAAAGTTACCAGTGGTGTGCACTCAATTTAAATTAGCCTGTAGACCGATTTGGTTCTATACACATAGAAAACAATTTAATTGTAGTCCGATTTTTGGAATATTCAAATTAAATGGATAATAAATGATGTTGAACTAATATAAAATCATAGAGTTGATTACATCTCTTATATTATTACAATTAAATACTAATTATTAATTTCCAAATGAGAATATTTTTCAGGAGAGTTCTACCTAGTATTTATTCAATTACTGAAATAGTATTGCCAGTTATTAAATGAGACATAATTGAACAACATCTGTTGTCTGAAAAACATCTCTCTGCAGCATTTCATGTTCACTTCTATTCACTGTTTTTTTATTACGGCAACATTATTTACTCGTCAGTTTTCTTCTTTTCATTAAAACATAATATTTTTTATATAATCCACAACTTATTTAGGAGAATAATGAACTTTTCCGGAAATGAATACTATATTTCGCATCTGAAAGTCATTCCACACACTGTTTGTGCTTCACACCACGTATGTCTTGAGCAAATGGTAAGATGGTACCCATTTTTTGCCATTTACCACCATCTCATCATCAAGTAACTGGACAAAATTTGACAGTCACTGGTTTGTCGCTGTCACTGCCATTGTCATTGTTTTTTTCGATTACCATGGCGTAGTGTATCAGGAGTTCCTACCGCATCGTCGTACGGTCAATAGGGAGTATTATTTTAAAGTTATGCGCCGCTTGCGAGAAGCAAAACGAAGGAAACATCCGGTATTGTGGAACAACAATCCATTACTTTTGCATCACAATAATGCACCTGCTCACTAGTTATTGCTTATTCATATTTTTTGGCCAAAAATAACACCATAATCATGCCTCAGCCACCGTATTCACCAAATATGACCCCCAAGATTGAAGAAACATATGAAAAAACGGCGTTTCGCGACGATTGATGGGATAAAACCCGAGTCGCTTAGAGAGCTCAAGGACATACCAAAAAGTGCATATCAGAATTGCTTCGAGGGTTGAAAAAAAACGCTGGTACAACTGTATTATATCTGAGAGGGGCTGGTTCAAAGGGGACAAAACAGAAATCGATGGATAAAAAAATATTTTTTGATAAAAATAAAAATTCACCTCATTTTTGAACAGACCTCGTGTACTTGACAAAATTAGCATTATGGGAAACGATTTCAACATCAATACTCGTGGCGAGTTTGATAAGTTCAATAGTTTCAGTTCGAGAGTGTTTTATTAAGAGTTTTGTTAGACATTTTTCACTTAATCTGTGATGTCATTTTTATTATGAAGAAGATAGGGCATTATTTATGAAACTTTGCATGTAGCAACTTTCATTACATTTTCCTACGTATGAAAATATGTATTCTTTCAACCAATGGCTATTATTGAAAATAACCCAAACATAATTACATCGAGAACACTTGTAATTCAGCATTATATAATAACTTTCTTCAAATATCAGTTTTTTTCATTGAAGTATGCCTTTGAAATCAAGTGAAACCAGGATTCCTGATCGTGATGGAGTATATGCTATAGTCTTCTAGATCTATATCTTACAACAAATCCAGAAATTTACACAGTCACCGTTAGGTATCCACTGGGATCTTCTGACCACAAACTCATTTCAATGTTAAGTGAGTTACCGATAAATATTGGAGACAAATCTAAGCCGCGCAAAATTTGGCATTACAGATCTGCTGAGTGGGAGGATCTTCAAAAAAATTTCCGAAATTTTCCCTGGTTAGATGTTTGTTTCAACTCCAAAGATCCATCTATTTGTGCTTCAGAAGTCACGGAAGTTATTCTATCATCTATGGTTGCATATAAAATTCCTTTTTCAATGAAGCGAACTTCTAACGAGAAACCTTGGTTTAACAAAAATTACGAGCAAACTGATGCTTCCAAAAATCTCATCTACCGAAAGTGGTGCAAAAATCTCAGTGCTGAAAACCGAACTAGGTTTGTTGAGGCTCGCAACAGCTGTAAACTTAGGAAAAATAAAAACAAAGGAATTCACAATCAGAGAATTAGGAATAAATTGCTTGCCAATCCCAACGGGTCTGAATTCTTCTTGTCGGTAGTTGAAGCTGTTTATTGAAACTTCACAAAATGCACAATTCCACCATTAATACAAGCGGTTGGTTTAACTGCAATAACAGCCATAGAGAAAGCAAATCTACTAGATGAACAATTTGCGACCCACTACACAGTCCATTTTCTGGGAATGGCACCACCCACTATTCCCATACTAGAATCCACAATGACGAAAATTACTTCTCGACAACGTCTAGTCAAGCGAATTCCTAAACAGCTCAATATCAACAAGGCGTCTGGTCCTGATGAAGTGCCCATTACCGTGCCCATTACCAAAAAGAGCAAGATAAATCTTCCAAATAATTTTATAGACCAGTCGCTTTGCTATCAGTGATATCAAAAATCATGGAGAAAACCATAAACTACTATGTCCTCAAATAATTGGAAAGCTTCAACATATTGAGCGATCATCATTATGGCTTTCGGAAACAAAGATCAACAGACGACTTTCTATCGTATGTCTCACATATTTGGAATAACGTAATCGCTTGATATCTCTAAGGTCTTTGACCGTGTATGGCATAAGGGTTTGCTGGTCAAACTTCGAAGTTATGGCTTGCCGGATCATTTTTGTGTATGGCTCTTCAGCTTCCTGTACGTGGCCGTCGACGGATATTTCTCGAATACTTTCACCATCAACGCTGGTGTTTCTCTAGGATCTATATTGTCTCCAACTCTCTTTCTATAGTATATCAACGACTAATTGGAATAAACCAAAAATCCAATATATTGCTATGCTGACAACAGCACTCTTGTTTCGTCATTCCATTTGGATTCCAGGACATCGACGGTGGATGCACATCTTCACCGGTAGCAGGAGGTTGCATATCTTAATGAGGATCTACAAGGGATTTCAAATTAGGGTGAAAGTACCCAGATTCAATTCAATGAAGTGAGTCTCTACTAAGAATAACAAACGTATTAGTGACATCCAATCGCATAACACTTCAGTGACCCAATGAAATCCAGTATATTCACGTTAAAAACAGAAAGCACTTGATTATCGAAAGTAAGGGTATGTTTGTCAAAAATACACCTTTTTGGCGAAATACAGTATATCATTGAATCAATGGGTATCCCTTTCAGTTCAACGAAGATTCCTATGGCTGATATTATATCAAATAATCGTTTGAAGATCTAAGTAATATAATCATGACATGACTAGATGTATCTCTTCTGTGATCCAAAGTCGTAATATTATGAATGAACTGGGTACTTCATTTTGTAAAGGTATCCAAAAAAGTGCTGATCGGGTATTAAGATATGTGTCATTTTTCGATACTTCGAAGTCCGCCAGTGAGAATGATAGTGTTCCATGTAAGTGATATTTTAAACCTTAACACTGTCATATATTCTATTATGTAGCGTTCCTATGAATGATATCTAATTCAATCCCATAAAAAAATGTTTGTAGTACAAACTGAATAGGCAAAAGTAATTTTTCCTTCTTTTTTCCTTTAGAACTTTCCCACATTTTTTATATGAAGATGAAGAAATACAGAGGTAAAAACCTTTTTTTCCAAAAAGATAGCATTTTTTTGTGTAACTCGTCACTATCTCCTGTAATGAAGGAAACATGTTTCTGCTGAAAGAATAGACGATATTTATTTATTGTATATTATACATTGTATTCTTGTTAGAACTACTGAATTTCCCACATTTCTATAAAATTCATTATACATCACCATACATATCATTTCCTAACTCAAAGAAGCCAGAAAAACTCTTTTGAATATTATGGAACGAACAAGACATTACGAATGAAATATTCAACCCTTATTTTTTTCCAGCCCCAACTAATTACGTTCAGGGTTCTTAAAAGGAATTACTTATCCTTCATCTATAACGAGTGTCGGTCGATTCTGCTCCTGCTTCTTGCCGAACCCCGGGATGAAGAGGTCCTTTTCCTGCGCAACGGGAAAACTTCTCTTAATGCTATAAATATTTAATGAGCGTTATTGGGGCTGCTCCCGGCATTAATTTTCTTCATTTCTGTATTGTATAACACACGCATGAAAATTTCAGGAAAATGGTTTTTCAGGAAACATAATGGGGCGGGATGAGTTACTCTCGGAAGGGGAACGGAATGAGTTTGTTAAAATGTTTTCACTGATACGACAAGAAGGTATTTTGAATAATGAATATTGAGTGACTTTTTTTTTTACAGAAACGTTTGAACAATCAAAATGTCCTACTTCTCAACTGAATACAACTTCTCAAAAACTGAAATACATGAGAAACCCTACAAACAACAAAATGTTGAACAAAATCAACTTCTTTTTAGATAACAAAACAAAAATGATTTGTAATTGTAAGGGTAATTCCACACACACCGATTGTGGACGGCCGATTTTATACCGGTCGTTCGCATTCCAATAGTGAACCACATGTGGGAACGGTCCCTGACACACATGCCTACAAGTGATCGACGCCGATCACCGGTAGGTGACCTATGGCCAGATTTAAAATGGCCAGATTCAAAAAAATACTTCTAGTTTCAAAACCAAATGAATCATTTCGAACAAATTTTGCAGGTGATTGGAAAATTTATGAAAATAGAAACTTTTGTCAATTGAAAAAAATGGTAATTCATAAGCTACAGAAATGCTGTAAACACTAAACAGCACTCATAAAAATATTCATCAAATTGAAACACTACAATGTTGATAGTTATTTCTATCAGCTGAAAAATTATTGAAAGTGGGTTGTCTTGTTTTGAAACTAGACCTCTCAATATAGAAACCGTGCAAAGACTTGCACTTTGAAAGATAAGACATTTATAATCCTTTGTTAACACAAGGCTCTTGAAGACTTTTACCCATAGATATTATATATTCCAAAAATATTAGGGTTGCTCGTCCATAATATCTGACCCAATGATATGTCCAAGTTCTCGTTACAGATCATAATCTCTATTGTTTGGAATATTACTGGAGTTTTTTCCCAACACCAAATAGGTATCCCATACAGGTAAACTATCCAGGCGTACCGCCCATACAGGTATACCAACCTAAATTAATTTTACAATTTTGGCTTATCTATTATTTTACAATATATGTTTATATAAAACAATTTTCAGTTATATAAAAATTAATTTCACAATCCAAATTTATTTTTGCAAAAATATTAATATTTTAGTAGTAAAATAGTAAAAAACAGTAATATTCATTACTACACCAAAGTTTCCCAACAGTGCATCATAAGTACCTATTGTTTGGTTTTAAAGACTGAAGTAACAAGAATTATTTGTAACTCATGTTTTAATGAAGAAAATTCCTTTTGGGTTGAACTCATTTCCATCAAATTACAACAAAGAACCTTCGAAAATATTAACATTATACACCATATCCTCCGAGGCTCCGCCTAAATTAATTTTCCGGAAGGATTATCAATTATAGCGGACCCTGATCCTGCGGCAGTTTAAAAGACGCAGCCACGCGGCAGCCGAATCAAGTGAAACAAAAGAAATACATTTCCTATTATGATAAGAGCCTAAGTGGATATTTTAAATCAAGAAACATGGAATGAAGTAGGCACGGGGTGAAAAAACTGCGAGGGCACGGATATTTTGGGTGAGGAATCGCGTGGGGTGGTAAATTCTCCGGTTAAGTGCAGTAGCGCGTGTCCGTGTGAGCTAAAGGGGTACGTAAATTTGAGTATGTATTCAATTTTATACTATTCTCAAGTATTTATATACTATTTTAATATCCTTATAAATTTGTCATAGAGTCATCGGCGCAATTACTTTTTGGTACATGTAAGAAATAGCCTAATACTCCAGAAAATATATTGAATTTGTCCAACTGCATTTACGTGCTATATTTTTATTAGTCCTTTTTGAACTATTCTCTTATATTACTTGAGACGGTTATTTGATTTGGAGCTCCCATATATCTAAAGGGTAAAAGACGACTGAAGGATAACCACAGGTGGTGGATGTGCTGAATGTCGCCCGGTGAAACGCCACCATATTAGGTCAATGTGTGACCAATGAATGATGATGAATTATATTCTTGGGTAATAATTTACAGAAGAAGAAATTAATCAGATGAAGCTTTTCGACGTAGACTTGGGGAGATCGTGAAATGAGAATTCATAAATGTAAAGTTGCCTATGATCCAGAAAAACCGGAAAATTTTTGCATACCTGAGCTGCTATAAGTAATATTTTCTCGTGGTGAATAATGTTCAAAAGCAGCTTCGCAAAATCTCTTCCTCTTCTTCCATGATGGAACAAATTTCACTTCTCAGCAGAATCTAATGATCTACATCTACAAGATATATATTCGACCCATTCTGAAATACGGCTCACATGAATGAGACCCAGCACCTTAATACATTGTTGACTCATCAGAACAATTCATTGCATTGATGACAAGAGGAAAGCAGAAAAAAGGTCTACCTACAGTTAGAACAAGTTCTATAGTCAAAACTTCTTTTAGTCTATTTTGTTAATCAAACCGTTTTTCCAAACCAAACAAATTATAGTGAATTGTATGAATATTAATCGATTTTATACATTTATTTTGAGCTACTATTTTCATTTCAAATTCACTGTTGATGATTTATCAATATCAACTATTAATTGGCAGGTGAACTTAATATCGAAGATGGAAAGAAGTTTCTCATTCAGTTCCTTTCGTAGTATTTGATTTATCTTTCTATGGAAAATGATTTGCTAAAAGTGAAATCTATTCCCTGATCACAAGGACAAAATAAACCGAGTCATTATAATACTGTGGCGTTGGGCAGATCAGACTAATTCAAGTTCGATGGTGACTCAGTGAATAGATGCAAATAGTGATAACTTGAACAGAAAAGCCTCCCTTACGAGGTCGTACTATGATAGGTTTATTCCAAAATTTAATTCTATTTCACCGTTACCTTTTACAATTGTTATGTTCTGTTTACTTCACTATCATCTTGTGTGAGGTTTTGTACGATTTTGATAGTTCATTATTTAGAATTTTAAAATAACGATAACTTTGATGAATAACAGTTGATAATTGAATTAGTTTGTGATTTTTTCTGCGATCAATGGAAAATTTAAATTATAATTGCAGATGCCACCTCGTTTTTCATTTTCATTCGATTAGAATGCAAGATATACGATTCTCCAGTGAAGTACATCTTAATGAAATTATATTGAAATTATATCGTAGGAACTACTGTCCTTGAGCCGTTACCACTGATGATTTCTTCAATCCATTCAATTTATAATGAGCCTTTCAAATTATAGAAAAGTATGTTTTGATAATTCATAATTTGGGATCCTCACTTAGCCAAACATATTTCTCAATTTCATCACAGCATTTTGGTGAATTAAAGTTACAAAGTGAGCAGAATATTCCATTCAAGACAATAAATGAATCAGCTTTAGATACCAAGATGTCTTACCTACTTGGTCATTGTTCTGATATGAGGAATTATTTCCATATATAAGAACTGTAGTAGTAGTAGCAACATAGTTAAAATTTTTCTTAAGTGAGGTGAGCATAATGTATTCAGTTAGGAACATTCATTCCATGTGAATATGTGGATATATATATATATATATATATATATATATATATATATATATATATATA
>WOGO01009143.1:0-10335 GCA_015342085.1 Leptinotarsa defecta
ATATTTATGTACAAAATTAAACTAGAAAAAATTTCCTACAATTTATGTATCAATAATTTTTTTCATAAAATCAATAGTTTTTGGCGTACGAGCGCCACAAAGTACATTTTAATAGACGTTTTTAAAAAAACTCATTTCCACACCACCTAGAGGTAGAGTGAGCGGCGCGTTTTTTTATTGTGGTTTCCCCTATAGGCCTAATCCACTTGTGATGAATTTTATTTTGAAATTTAGCGCAATCTCCTTCGCTTTGCTGTTCTTGATGGACCGGGTGTTACAACTTCGTCCTGAGCATCGATCGAAACATCTAGGGCCGAAATTTTGTCCGCATCATCTGCAATGTGACTATCAGATTCATCTCACGTCTCTTCATTTTCGATTTCATCGAAAGCTTTTTCAAAAATAGTCGCCGTTTCTTCCTCTTCATCATAATTATATGATGGAGTTGGCGAATTATTACAACTACCACTACAATTTGCGCATATAACCGAGCATTTTAATCCAGCTATTCTGCATCCACAGGCTTTTTGACATCCTTTTTTACACTTGCAGGAAATAAGTTTCAATAACGATTCTGGAGCAGGGGGCTGGAGCATCGTAACAGGAATTAGTCCATTTTTGTTTCTATTCCATCCCCACTCTTCTGCATTTTTTTCATTCCCGTACCACTGCTGAACCTGGTGATGGCATGGAAAGTATTATTACCATCTAATGTCTGCGTATTGAAATCAGCATTGTCAAAAACAAATTGAGAAAATGCGTTATCATCGATACTCAACGGTGCACGCATAATAGCTGAAACTTCTAACAGCGTTGCTTCTGTGTATGAAGAGCAAAATCCAAGAGATGATAATACTTATGAAACATACTTATGAAACAAAAATGTAGCTAATCCAATCTGCACTGTTGACATAAAAGAGTTTGGCCTTGCTGCTGCAATTATAGAATGAGCGAGAGCAATACTTTTTTCTTCCATTTTTGAAGGGATGCTCGTTTGTTTTTTAAAATAACGCCATCTAGAAAAATGCGTTAAGTTTCAGGTATATCAGACTCAGAGTCTTGAAAAAAATTATCTGATGGAGGATAATTGTTTCATAGATTGTAGAGCGAATGTCCTGTATAACAATTTCTGCTGCTGTCTTCACAATACGCCTACGTTTTTCTGCATTGTCATCACTTTTTTGATTATACCAGGCTTCTGTTAATTACTTAAATCCTGTATTTCGAAAATGAATGACTGGAGCTTTATTGGCAGTGACGGCAATTAAAATATCATCATCGTATTTTTTGAGTAGTTGCGCTTTTACCGTTTTTTTGTGGGGGCGGTAATCATCTTCAATTTTGGCCATCAATTCGTCCAAGGAAAACTGACACTCGTCGGAATTCTGCTCAAGATAAGAATAAATGAACTGCATCGCAGTATCTATCTCAGTGGCATACGGACCTTTTTTTTATATCTTCAGCTGGTGGTGCTTGATATAATTTTTTCATGCAGGAATTATGGTACTGTGCATCGGCTGCGACCAAATCATTCACATGCTCAAGACGATCAACAATTGCTCGACCCCAATCATCATTACGATTTCTAGCAAGATTTGAAATACTGTCTTTCATTGACAATTTCCTCACACTATACACTACATTACGCTTGCACAGCCGCGTCTGTTTTTGTTTAGCTATAAATTCTGCTGTTATCTCTTCAGCACATAAAAAACAATGATTTTTAAAAGAGAATACTGGGTGCGAGGATCGCAGTGGTGGCTGAGGTTTCGTGGCATCACTTCCTCTACGCAATGATGCAACGATTAACTTCTCATTATTGTATCGTTTTCGACACACATCATGAACCACTATCGATTTGAGTCCCGCCAAAAGTTTAACTTTATTATCATTTCTTTTAACACTTGACTTACGAAAAGTCTCCAATCCTGTTTCTTTCACTTCAACTGTTTCATTTTCTAAGAGTGAATTGTCACAAATAAAACAATTTTCTGTATTAGAAGCCATAGCTCTAAGAACACAAACAACACTGTACGACGATAAACGTATACTGATGACTCAGCCTCAACTAAATATTTCTCGTAATATAGCTTCTACCGACAGATGTTTCGTTGAAGGTCGAGAGTATGGAGACTATATACACTGTGTATAGTCTCCATAGTCGAGAGAAAGAAGAAAGGGACCCAATACAAAGGCGAAATATTACCCTTATACCTGCTTCTTCAAAACCGGCGGCAGTATTAGAATATTTTAGAAAAATATACGAAAAACACGTGGTGGTGCAGATGAATAATACTTTGCGGCGCTCGTACGCCAAAAACTATTGATTTAATGAAAAAAATTATTGATACATAAATTGTAGGAAATTTTTTCTAGTTTAATTTTGTAAATAAATATTTTTTTCGTAAAATGCGTCGGAAAGGAGATATTCCTAAAAAACCGTTTTAGACGCCATTTTTTCAAGAAGGCGCCGCGAGCGGCGGAGGTACGAAGTGGCAAAGTTGAAATTCGAAAAGAGCATACCCAAATCTATAAATTTATTATTATTAGACATTCTGCCTGTAATATTCCACAATGTCCACAGCATAGGTATTATTTTTTATTTATTTATTTATTTTTTTTCTCATCTTTTAGCTGAGATCAACCCAAGTTGAATGTGTTTTGTATTTTTTGTGTTATGTGTTGTATATTATAATTATATTCTGACAAACTCTATTCAATTGTACGTAATTAGCTTTTTTGTACTAAAAAAATAAAGTATCAATATATTTATATGAAAAATTTCAGAACAGTGGCTGTCTTATGCCCTTTAGTCAAAGTCTATGAATATAACTATAATAAAGGACTCAGTAAATATGTTGATAAGCTAAACGAGTTTAGTTGCAATAGATTTAACATGACCGCTTCATATAAAGTAATAATCATGATACACAATACCCTGAGTAGTAAAAAACAAATAATGGGAATATTCTTTGATATGAGCGGGTCGTTTGACATGGTTACTCATGACACATTAGAGAACTAAATATTTCAAATGGGAGTTCTTGACTGTTTCCCAATATTTATAGTTCATTTTTAAAATAGGTGAACACAATCTTTGTCAGTAAAGTAGCAGATACATCCTTTGATCTTCCTGAGGCTAACGTCTTGATACAAATATCTTCACATGGGGGTTCCAGAAGGCAAGAGGCTCAAAGGTTAGGCCGTATTTTGCGTGCCAAGAAAGGAGCAATAGCTGAAGAGTACAATGCATTCTTTTATACTCTGGTGTCCCAGGATACCATGGAAATGAATTATTCTAGGTAAATATTTCTTGTACAAAATGCTGTCTCTTCACGTGTGTTTCGCTAAACATGTTAGCATCAAGATATATTCGAGACTACTCCTTATGTTTTTATATGCATCTTCGCGAATCATGACCTTGCATAGTGAGGGTCCATTAATTGATTCCTATTGTTTTTATTCTCATTATGTAAGGTAATGATTCGTGTAGATGCATATTTTGAATGCTCAGAATATATCTTCAGTTTTAGTAAATGTCATCTAATAGCATCAGTCTTGACTTTACCTCAGTTTTGTAGAACCATTTATATTTGAATTGCATATGATGTTTAGAGAAGGTTCAAAATAAATTGAAAACGAGTATATTTCTGGGAGAGATAATTTTTTTTTGTATGGAGATGGAGAAGTGCAAGCCAAGAAGTCTTTTTCTTCAAAATAAATCGAGAAATCTGCAGGATTCAAACTGGGGTTACAAGTAGCAGCACTAGGGGGTGTCGAGTAGGACAACCGCTCAGGTTCTTGCTCATATAGAAGTCTCACGTAGTGATCCTTATAGGAAAAGTTGACATTCAAAACTTCATTTTATGGCAATAATTGATACAGTGAAATAAGTCTAGCTCATTTCTCAAACTCTGAAGCACCTGTGGTGTTAGACTGAACCATGATGTACTGCTGGATTCAACTGTCCTTAAAGGACAAACCTGAGAAAGTAAAGGCAATGATATTTGCCCATATGAAGACACTATCTATGGGAACAAAAAAAAACTTGATTCAGAAATATCAAAGCAGGCTTCCTAAAGCGGTCCTCTGCCAAGCCAAACACTAAAAGAAGTTGAAAAATTGAACAAATTCAAATTCCCCTTTTCGCCCGCTACAATTTCTATGTGCAGCACTGTTACAGTCACTAGCTGTATTTCATCAGCTTTTAATCTCATATGACAGGTTAAGTAATTTCCGCCAAAAGTTATTCGCTATCTCTTCTCTATGTTTTTGTTCGATATCTTCCAAAAAACTTTCAACAATATAAATTTGTTGCCACTTTAGAGAAGGTTGATATTTATTGAAATCAACTTTTTGCAACTGCAAGTTTTTGAGACTTTTGTGTTCTTCAAACCTTTATTCATTATTTTCATGCTTTGTATTATACTGTTATCCATATTGTTTCAGAAAGAGACAGCGGTTTTTGGTAAATCAAGGGTACAGTTATAAGGTAATTACCAAGTTGGCTGGTATGGATGAGGAGCCTGACTTGTTGTATAAGACTAGAGAAGAGCAGGGCCAACTGTTACAGCAGGTATTAGTTGAAAGTCAATCTAATATATTTTTGTGATTTTCATGATGTTGGTGTTTACTAAATTATGTACTTGAATACAGTGAAAACCTCTAAAAAATGATTATTAATTTCAGGTACTAGCAGCTAGCGATATTGACTGTGAAGACGAACGAATGCCAGGAGAAAGTGGTCCTAAAGGCTCAGCAGTTAGAAGAGTAGGAAATATGGGATCTATGTCTGGAGCTGACGACGCTGTTTATTATGAATATAGGAAATCAAACAATTTGAATAAACATCCACTTTTCAAGAAATTCAGATATTGACAATGATGTGTTGTGATTAGGGCTTTTTTTTATTTTTCCATTAGCTTGTTCTGGAGAAGACGGGATGATCTAAAAAGGATTGTGGAACAGGGTTATCATAATTTCGATCTATGTGAAGGAGTGGTAGAAAAACCCATATATTCAATAAAAACCATGAATAAACAAAAAATAGATAGTTGATTTTTTTTGTGTATTACGGATGGGAAATTGAATGAATGAATTTTATTAATCCCAAAAAACATTACATGTTCATAGTAGGAACAATGTAACGAACAAATTAAAAAAAAAAAAGAATAATACGACAAATAAAAATAAACAATAAAATAAATAAAAATATGTGAAACTACAAAACTGTCAATCTATGTCAAGATATATTCTTTTAGTTGTGTTTTGAATTTCGTATAATTGAATTTTTAAAATTGGTAATACTTCTGATCAAGGATCAGATATGTCAGAATGCCTTGAATATGTGTTTTTAATTACAATTTATTGAAAATATATAAAAGTGTAGAAAGGGCAGACAACTGAGTTTATCCTAAGAAGTAGTGGCTCTAATATAAACGTTCTTTTAATAAGAAAACCATAAAAATTGATAATGATATGATGATAAGTATATTTAATTGTTCAATGAAAATTAGCAAACTTGTTTTATTTCTAAATTCACCTTCAACAAAATAGTTGAAAAAGTAAACATAGACTTTTTCACAACCATATACATTCTCATCTCAGGTATTTAAATTACACATTTTCAAATAAAATGTCAGGTACAAAGATGAAAAAACGGTATATATTTTTAGCGACGATTGCTTTGTAATATTTCTATGCTCCGCTTGCTATGGGTGTATCTAATTTATTGATGGCAAAGCATTCAACTATTTTGCGAGAGATTTACACATTCACGACTCTATATTTTTCAAAAATATGAACCCTGATTTTAGTGACATACAGGGCAGTTTTTCAGCTGACCTCGCTATAGCTATCTCGGAAATGGTGAGACCTACAAGGTCAGTTGAGTTGAATAAAAGTTTCCTATTTTGGGAAACTAGGGTAATCTCTTTCAGATCGAGAATATCAGTTGTTGAAATATTCGCCAAAAACTAGAATTGTCGAATTTCATTTCATTGCTCTACTGCCTCCATTTCGAATGATAAAAAAAATGCAGAGAAACTTTCTATATTGTTTTAAATTTGTTATATGATATGAACCAATATGCAATGTGACATTTCATTCATTAGATATGTCATCAACTTTTTTTTTTTAATACGGGCATGTAATACATAGCTGACTTTGTTATTTTAGAGTGGCTACAAAAATCGATGAAAAAAACTAGGGGTCCGTATTTTGAAAAATTAGGTTGGTGATGAAATATCGCCAACCAACAAAATATAGTAAAACACATGTAATATACGAAGAGCTTTCAAAAATTTGATTTTGAGACTAGAGTAAAGTACACTTACTTTCGAAAATCTTGAGAAAGTTTAATTAGAAAAGTTGATGAGCACCAAAAAATTTTCAACCGTCATATAAGTGATGTTTTATTTCTTTACCCATTTTTTAAATGGGGACTAGAAACAAAAAAAAATGCTAAAACGATAAATAGGCAACATTTTGTATACTTATGTCGGTTCATTTGAAAAGCCTGTAATTAACAAATTACACAACTATTGTGTTCACCATGGCCATTTTTTTTTTTTTGAAGAGGAATACTTTTCAGTTTTTGGTGCAGTTATTTTAATTTTCTGTTAACAACGAAAATTACTCTTAATCATAAATAATTCATTGGTATTCAATTGTATCAAATCACAAAACATCAAAATAAAATAATTATTTTGGTACAAATTCATTACATTTGTTTTGTGGAGATTTTCTGGTCCAAAATAATTCTTATAAATAAATCTTCACTTAGTTGGCCATAACTTCAAACCTAGATGTATTTCATAATGATGAAGAACTTTTCTAATCAACATTTTTTGAAATTTTTCAAAATAAAGGTGCCTAAAACCTCGTCTAGAAATCGAATTTTTGATGGCTCCCCGTATGTTACGTGTGTTTTATTATGTTTTGTTGGTGTATGTTTAGTTGGTGTATGTTTAGTTACAGGATGCACAAACTTTTACCAAGAATAACTCTTCATCAGAAAACCCTTGATAAATAATGGTTTATGTTAGATAGAAACTTTTCAGGGTGAAGTTTTCAATTTGTTCTTTATTACATTTGAAAATATTCTCTATTGATTGACTTTTATTTATTTTTCAGATTATGATAGATTAAATACCCCAAAAACAACCAGAAACATAGACATGTTCGGTTTTAATTTTGATTTGTTTTACATTTTTCGTCGTATCATATAATTCAGTTGAGACATTTAAAAGTCTCTGGTCTCTTTTATGCAATGAAATGATTTTAACAATTCTTATGCAGTAATTTCTGTGCTGGATGAGTTATTTTTTTTTGAATATCTGATGATTTCCCAATCAAAATATATTTCATGAAATCTTAAGAAATAGACTTGAATTTCAGCCCCGTTTATAACATTTTAGAATGCCTCACGAAAAAATTTCAATCTGCAAAAATTAATATGTATGAAAACACTGTTTGACTTTTTTTTTTCAATAAAAAATATTGTAGTTTATATTTTAGTAGTCATATTTACGATTCCATTTTGTTTGAATTGTGTACACCTCAGCAACTTTTGTTGCTTTATAAAGCTCAGACCAGACCTTTGGAGTATTGTTCCTTGTAAAAAGTTTTGCCCCCAAGCAAACCCTGAAGCTGCTGGATTTAATCCAGAAAAAAGCCATCCGCCTGATTGGAGACCCGAACGTCACTGGTAACCTTGATAGTCTGGAACATCGAAAAAAGGTTGAAGATTTGACTATCTTCTATAGATACTTTCACAGCAAGTGTTCAAGTGACTTGGCACATTTCATTGTACGAAGAGTGATACATATCAGAAATATGCGACGGACTGTGGCTGGTACTTGTTTTGAAGTTCAGCTCAGTACACCTCGAACTTCACTGTTCAAGAACTCTTTCATTTGAAATGAACTCCCTGAGAACCAAATGAATTTAGTCTCCAGCGATTCAAATCCAACGTGAATCGCTACTTTTGCACAGGCACCGCTCTTACAGCACCTTAAGAATTTTCCTGTAGTGTTTGTGTTATGTTCTTAAAAAAAAGTATTATCAATGCAAAAAATAATTCTTTTCATTTGATAAACTTTTTACACATTTTCGCAGTAGGAAAAAGTCAACAGATATAAAAATGGTTGACGCATCCCTGGGAACATCTACATAGGAACTTGCATGTAACATGATTTCTAAAATGCAACTTTTTGAATCCACATAAAAACTATTTTCAAATTCATTCTTTTAAAGAGTAATTGTTCCATGAAAATAATTTTGAAAGGATATTAAATTATTTATTCATTTTCTTCTTTTCAAACTACTCAAGAAGTTTTTGAAAATATGTTAATTTATGAAAAATGAGAAATAATACAATAAACAAAATAATGAACAATAATACAATAAACTTATTGTGTTAGTATGAAAACGTCCTTCTAGGACGAATCTCCAGTAACGTTAATTACACTTGAAAGTGGTAAAAAAAACATTGAAAGTATTATTTTTCATGATGATCTCCTACAACGTATTAACGGTTACATACATCAGTTTATGTTAATTTATGGAATTTTAACAACTATTCTACTTACTGTTAACTATTTCTTTTTCTAGACCTACAGAGGGCGCCTCAGAAGAATGGGCCATAATTGAACTACAGGGCGACATAAAATCACATACGGATTCCAATTTTGAGGGAAAGTATATTGGTGATCTGCATTTTACTAAATCTGGTACACCTCTTCTCATTATTGGCCATCACCTTGTGTATGGAAAAGAAGCGAAACTAGAAAAACCATTTGCACTCTTACAAAAAAAGCGAAAGGAAAATAATACGGAGTATTTGGTGAAATCCATCATAAGATATAAAATCATTTTCAAAACTCGACCCAAACCTATTGTTGGAAAACAGGATTAGTATGCATTTCTGAAGTATCATTTTTATGTGTCAAAAATGATTTTTTTTTTCAATAATAAAGATCTGAAAACGAAAATGATTTTGACGTATCTCTGGAATAGATGAATGAAAAATTTGGTACATTATCCTCTTACATCATATCCAAAGATGATAATTTGCACAAGATGAACATTTTAAAAATATAAAGAGGTCATTTGATGTGAATAAATTCACTAGACCTATTTAAGGAATGGAAATAAGCGTGTATCTGTACTCATATTTCAAATAAATCCTAAAATTTGGTTTTCGAAACTGAGTTTATATTATCGTTTCCTTCTTCTGAAAATAATAATAGCTTACCAAACCCATTCGATCAAAATGTGTGCAATTCCTTAATAATTTAAGATAAAATTCTTTGACCCACAATCTCGAGATTTTTTCAATTATCACACAAGTCATTTTTATTCAAATTTATTTAAATTTTTCATTACAATATATGTGAATTAAGTCATAAACATATACCAAAACCACTACAAATTGTGAAATACACCTAGGCATCAGAATGCACGTTTGTGCTGTTTCACTCCACTTGTAGTTGGAATATCATTTTATGGTACATGTTTACGTAATTCAAACAAAACATTTATTTTTTTTGTCAATTCAGAACATAATAAGTGACAGTAAATTAAAATAGGGGTGAAGGTCGGAAAAAAAAGTAAACTGGCTGTCACCTCCACCACTAAGTAGTGAGTTATTGGTAAATCATTTCAATATATTTCCAGAATGTGTTCAGTATATTATAATTATCTAATATATATGCTTTTTGATAGCATATTTGAATTCTTTAATCTTTGAGATTGTTTTAACTTTCCTAGGAAGCTGGTTATATAATTTTGGCCTGAAAAAAAAAAGAGGAATCTTTGAGTATGGGATTTTCGGTAATAAGGGCTTCTAACATTTAAGTCATCTTATCGGAAAATCTAGATTTTTTAAAGTTGTTGCTGTATATATTTTTGAATTTGAAAACATCCAAAACAAACACTGGTAGCAGTAGTGTACTCTAACATTCATGAATTTTTTGGGTCGAGAATCGTCTACCTTTTTTCAATATTATTTTTAATAAGGAATTCTGCATGACTTGTAGAGGATTTATCAAAGTATACCGTAATACCATATCTTAATATACTTTCTGCCAGTGGAGTGTATACCTGGATTAGGTTTTTCTGTGACAGAATGTCTCTGAGTATATAAAACTTATACATGAGAAGCCTCATTCATTTCATGATATTTGCAACGTGGTCATCCCATCTGACATGTTGGTTGATATAAATAGAAAATTTATAAGAAAAAATTCTTTTGAAAAGTTACAAATACCTAACTTAGAAATACAAATCAATTCAAAGAACTAAGATTATTAAGAAAAAAGGAAAGAAGAAAAA
>WOGO01009144.1:0-10335 GCA_015342085.1 Leptinotarsa defecta
CACTGAGGATACACTACAAAAACACACTTTTGTCTATTTTCCACTATATTTCTTTATTGTTGACCAGTTTCGGCTATTATACCATTTTCAAAACTGAGTTTTGAAAATGTTTTTAATAGCCGAAACCGGTCAACAATAAGGAAATATAGTGGAAAATAGACAAGAGTGTGTTTTTGTAGTGTATCCTCATTATATTTTTCGTAGCAGCCTTATGAAAATCAGCAGAATGTTTTTTCCTAATATGAAGAATGATTCAATACAAAATTCCCTCAGAATTGTTAACGAAATCTTTCAAGATGGAACTACTGGAGTGTCTGCATAAAAAAACTGACCATCAACAAATTGAATATACGTTCCTCCTCCTTGAAGTCGTCCGATGCATTTATTGATTCATCTCCTTCATCACGCAGACTCCACCATTATGCGGCAGCATTAGATCAGAGTGCTTTCGGGGCTTAAAATATGGGAAAAGTTGTAAGTAACTCTAATGCGAAGTGATAGATTCGAAGCCGCGATCATTGAATCGAGAGAAATGCAACCCCACGTCTCTTCCTAGACCCAGCGAACTTTTACGAACTATAAAATTGTCGCGCCCATAAAGAGATCAAAGCGCCGTAATATATATTTATCTAAGTTTTATGATTTAATTCGAATGGGTGCTTGTATTATTTCAGGTTGCTTCTTAAGAATGCTTTTCTTTGCAAACGCGCTGCCGCGTTTACGATCTTTTGTTTAGTGCCCGATAATGTCAACACTAGCCGCGTTTGACTCGCTACTTCCTACTGTTGTATTCATCGATGAGTTCGTACGAATGCCATTAAGACTAATAACGACCCCGTCACGTTTCATTGTGAAAGTTTCAAGAAAATAAATGAAATGAATACCAGGTCAATATTTCGAAAACGATGATTTTTTTTCAACGAAAATCATATGATACAGACTAACTATATTCCATGGAAAAAAGTCAATTCCAAGGGCTTTCCATCAGCCCATTGCACTTCCTACGAATACCATTGGGACCAATAACGACTCCATCATGTTTCACGGAAAAATCAGTCGCAGTTTGCAATGCTAGAGTCACAATGCGTGTTATATGGCAGAAAAAACACTTTTTAAGGAAGTAAGTGATATGAAAACCAACTTGATGTATCGGAAACGAAGAAAATAATAAATCCATTTTTTATCATGAAAACACTTCTCCGAATCTAGGTAGTAGAAGAGTAAGTGAAATAGTATTAACCAATGATATACATATGTTACACCTTGTATTTCGACAGGCTTCAACCATATTATCTTCATTTAACATTAAGTGTTTGTGAGGATTTTTTATTATGAATACTATCGTCACGCGGGAAAATTATATTTTTATACGAATATAATCAACATCTAATTTTTCGCATTTGCACTCGCAATTTATTTCGTCCACTATATATGTAGGTTTTGATACTCTCTGATAATACGGATATCACATAATATTATAATTTTTTTCTTGGGTTTTTTTAACCATGAATCTCAGTTTGTGACTTTTCCCAATATTTCATCATGGTTCATAAACCTACGCCGTCTGCTGGGTTGTAACTAATGGATTCTAAATGTGCAGGAGCCTTTACTGAATGCTTTCCAGAGGTAATAAAATTTTCCGTGAGATTTGCTGTGTATAGGGCCCGACAAAGCTATTTCACATTATTTGCATACGACTTCTGATCGAATGGTTTTAATTTGATGGAATGTGGTGCTTGGTAGATGTTATCTGACTCTTTTCTAGTGGCAGAGTGTTAAGCTCAGTTGTATGGTATTAATTAATAGGAGAGTTCGCTGAACTTGAGCCAATTGCAACGGCGTTGTGATTTTTGTTTGGAAAAAATCCTTTTCTATGTTCTTTTCATTCACAGAGAAGAAAATCTTTCCTGCAATTCTTTGGAATTGATTGCTTCCTTCTTCACTTTCGAGGATTCCCACATTCATGTATGTATTTTTCATCTAGCAGATTCTTTCATGAGATTTTTTCTTTGAATCAGTATGAATATGTATAGGAAGGTAGTTTTTTGCGCATTTTCCAAGATAGAAAAAGTATTCTTAATAAAAGGAAAGCGAAATTAATGAATAAATGAGTAGAGATGTAGTTTTCTGTTCAAATGGAGAAAAAGGTGGTGATGCATAGTATGAGAAAGATGATTCCTTCAAGATATGAGAAAACACCAGCAACGGATTCGCACAGCATCACGACACTCTTCATCGATGGTGGTTCTGAAGTCCAATTTCTACTGGGCGACAGTAGCAGACCTGAGGGAATCTAATCGACTCCTGCCATGCAAAAAGAACGCGGCGTGACATACATTTTTAATTAGTCCAAGTGACGTCGAGCGCAGAACGATTATGCAAATTCTGGTGTCGGCACTCTGCCGTACCGACCGAAATCAAATTTTCCACCCCATTGAATCTGAATGCGATTAAGAGCAAATCACAATCGAGGGCGACGATCGAAGCGCCGCCTAACGGGGGACGAGCGCAGGACTATTTTATTGAGGTAAACGGTGTCGAATGTGCAATGTGCTATAAAGTTTATATCCTGCTCGTTATTGGGCCTTTACCGCAAATCCTGCACGCCGTATCTTGTCTTTTACGGACCAAACCGTAAGATAGCTCCGAAATGACCTCTTCAACTCATCCGGAGTGATGTTGTCGGCACGCTAGGACACTTGACGATGGGTTTCCATAGGGAGGACAGGACGTTTTTATTGACGAAGAATTGAAAGTTGACTATTGAAATACTAGACAAGATCGACGCTGATGTCGAAGGATTCCAAAGTCTTGCGAATGACAGACGGGAATTTTTTTACTCTAAACACTTACTATGAATCAACCAGAATGTTAATAATAAAACATTTTCTATAAGTGACGTCTTCGGGGTGGGCTGTCACTGTTCATAGTTCTCATACCACACTTTCGAAAGAATACAAAAATCTTGTGTCTTGTGCCGATCTCAACAATTTTAGACAGTTTTCATTTATTCTATGACGTTGTTGACGTGGCTAGATTTATTGTTCTCCAAAAATGTGCTGCGTGTTCTTTGAAACGAGTTGTGATGGCTCGCTTAGTCTGACAGATATATTTTTGTAACAGTCGTCAGAGCTCAAATAACCATCATCCTGTTTCGTCCTGCTAGATAATTTTAATTGTACCACAGTACCAGTGGAAAATACAGTCACCCTTAGACGAACTCATCAAAATAATTCATTCGAACGGTCAATGAGCGAAGCATCGAGCAGGCAAAAAATTAATGAGTACTACCTGAAGTGGGTGTGTCGGTAGTAAAACGTTCGAATTTGTATTACAAGAAGAGAATGCTTTTTATTCAGCGAGCGAGCTATTTGAACTCGTTTTAAGACCAGCATTATCGACCCATAATTAAATATTTAAGTGAGGAATTTGAAATAATATTGCCTCGAAGTCATTACTTTTTTCAAGCCGAACTTAAAGTGAATTGCCAGTACTAAAAAGGTTATGTGGAAATTATAAATAGCCGGAATGACGTACAAATGAAAAACTGTATGTGCATAGCAGAACGTGACTTACTGTGGTAATTACACAGTGTCCTACAAATTCAATTAAACTAACAGTCAAATCGAATTCCTACAGTTTTCCTTAAAATTAAAGTTTACCAAGTCCTTGTGAAAAAGCCACATGTATTTAGCGAGGTTTTTACGCTAACAGTCTATTAGCAGTCTATTATATTATTTGTTTTTTTCGAGTATTATGAACCGTCGATGGTTAACAATATTTGGAGACGATAAACACAAGCTTTATGAAAAATTGACCAAATTAAAAAAGTTTTTCAGCGTTTAGCCAGAAAATATCATCAAAATGTTCATTGAATGGTCAGAACTTTTCAAGAATGTCTGTCATATTATTCCAAAAATTAGTGAGACATATGAAGTGTCCCTTACTTTCCTAATGAAAGATATCGAAGTATAATATTCATAGATGATTGATTTATTATGTTATCTTTCGTTGGTATCTCTTATCCAGAGTTTTTATATCACTGGGGGTGAAATGATTGATTCTATAGATATTTGAACTTTTCAAGAATTCAAGGATATCTAGCTAGAAGTAGAGATTACGTTAATATTCAGAGGTTCCAAGATACGTTTTGTTATTGTTTGACTAGCAAATTACCTTCTTTTCCTCTTCTTCTGTTGCATAAATAGTCTTTTAATAATATGTGCATCATACTGATTGAAGAAAAAGAAATAAATCAAAGTGATTTTTTTGTAATGATAGAAATCTTATATTTTAGTCATCATCAATCAATTCCTAATAATTCTCATATCACCTTGAATGTCTACTTCAAAGAAACCCCACCGAATGTTTTTCTATATTTTTATATTCCTGATTTGATCCACACGAAACCCACAGTATAGGCCAGCGGAAATACATCGAATTGCTCAGCAACCTCAATGAGGTTGCTGAGGTTAGCTCAATGAATCATACTTAAGATATTCTTGAAAACGTTCATGAAGACATTAAAACTGAACGATAATTCACAATTCGACTGAACTTGCCCCTCAAACTCATCATCATTCCATTTCAACACCCACGCGAGTTCTAGCACATAAATTCTCATTCGATAACGAAAGTGTGACCACAACTCCCTTCAGACCCAGAAAGTAATCCATCATATTCGCCGACTGAACCAACATTTTCACGTTGTGTGTACTCCGATCTGTATCTAGGCGATAAGTTTGTCAGTCTAGATCGATCACGAAACATTTCAGCAGGTATATACCGCCTCAACCGACCAAAGACATAAATAACTCGCGTTTGCGTGCCCCCGGTGTCCGGCCCTGCACTTAGTCAGGGGTTGGACAGGGTGTGATAGCAATAGCATCACGTTATGTGTTCTGGACATGCACTCTACCAGAGAAACAGCCAGCTGGTCCGAGAAAACCGTTTCCTCGCCTTGTAGGTGGCAAACGTTAATTAAACCAAACTGCAGCCCGTCGGTCGAGGAAGTAATCCCACTGCTGAAAATCTCACTTCTGAAATTATGCAACGCGAGGAGGGTTCGCAATTGTTATGTGTTGATCAAGGAAGCGAAGATGGGCCATTACGAGGTAATTGTGGGGCGGCTATTGCTTTTTTAACCAAATACCGGGGCGATAATAGCCCCTGATTACGTCGCGGTAGCTAGATTAATTCCGATGAGGACGATATTGCCTTAATACGTCTTTTCGCCAGTCAATAACGCCTCCTGAAACTTATGTCTTAGTAGTTTGTCATCCTTGACTGTTGTTACTGTTGACAGTCAGGTCGTTACAAAATATATGTGATTATTGTGATACATATCTACGGTGTCTTTGACATAATTGATCGTGGGATATTTTTCATTGATTCTACATAACCTTGTGTTCCGCAGGGACTCAGTGGGACTTCTTGATGAAGTACCAAACAGATTGCTGAATCCGCCCCTACACTGGTTATTCATAATTTTCCAGCATTAAAATATTTACTGACCACCCAATGAGGAACACCTCGCTAATCTCTTACTAGCAAATATTGAATATCATATTGTTGAAATTGAAGATGGGATATTTAAGGAGACGAGATTTAGTTTTTTGATAAAAATGTATTTGGCTTTCTTCCTCTTTTGATGGCAATAAGAGAACTGTTCATTCTCTTTCTTGCGAAAGTTATAAACTAACTATTCATTTTCTTTCTTCCTTTTCTTCTAAGTTTCCAGCATTTTTGTTCAATGATGTGATGTGTGTCCCAAAAATACATATTGTGTACTTGTACACGTTTAAATTCTATTAAGTAGTTTCAATTAACGTTTATCTTTTGTTTCAGACGCCATGGGTAAGTGGTTGAGTCCCAGTCGCACATTGAGGATGTCTTTGTTTCACTACTAACCTTGGGGTGAGGTAGGATCAATTAGCTAGATAATTTTTGTTTGTAGAACTAGTTTGTTACTTACTTAACGTGATTTGTTATAATTTTTGCTGTCCAAATAAAATATACATAGATTATACGTCGATTTTGTAATATCAGTTTGCACGACTGTAGTTTTGGCTTGGCTGTACTCCTGAGAAGAGCAAGTATTTTGGCATACACGTGGCATACAGAACTCGATATGAATAATAGATGCAATAGTTTTTTACTGGTAAAAAGAAGGTTTTGAGACACTGGTAGAATTAAATGTTGGAGTTAACTTTCCTGTCCTCCTAAAATCCCCGATCTAAGGAAGATGGATTTATTGAAATTGAAAATGCTCATCATAACCCCATTTTTGTATCAAAATATAACTCCCTCCATGAAATCACCAATCTAACGGTACTATTTTTCTATTAGGACTGTGACAACTCCGGTTGTATACAAGAATTTATTAACATGTAAATGAACGTTAATATCAGCCCGTGACCGTTCGACTATACAGCGTATATCACAATTAAGCGGTGTCGTACTGATATACATAATTTATGAACTACACCAATATAAACATTGGCTTGACCGTAACATGTGAATGTTGGTCTAACGAGATTATTAACAGAGGAATATATTATAAAAATTATATGATACATAAATTATTTGCTAAAGTTCCACTGAAGGATGGAGTCGATTGATTTAGCTATCAGGGATGCAAATGATTGATAAGTAAGTTCATTCACAGTTGAAGCATTACTTTTCCTTCACTTTAGTTCTTCAACGTGGCTTCTTCAATTGTCAGAATCGTCATTCTTTCGTTTCTGCATCTAATATATTTTTCTTTGACCTTTCTTTTTCTCCCTCTAGTAATATTAGGTTAATAGGTTCTAATAATCAGTTGGTCTTTATCCATTTTCATATAACCTCTTTTATTCCTCTTTTTTGAAGGAAAAATGATGTACAGCATCGAAACCGGATGGAAAGTTGTCGGGATCACTTTCACTTCAAAAATACCAAATCCTAACTCTGGCTGAAATTGATATTATTTAAGGGCATTACCAAAACTCGGGTAAAATTCAGTTCCATGTAGCATTCACATTTGACTCAAACTTACTTTGATACTCTGGGGCCTCAATATAAAGGGACTTCCAACGGGGACTTCCCTTTGACAATTGATAATGGCCATCTTGTAGAAGCAGTCCTCGAAGCCTCGAAGAGATTGATCTGATATTTCAAATACTTACAATGGTTCAATGTACTTTTTACATCATTTGTTATTTCTCAACTTCTGGATTGTTCTATTCATTTTAATCTATTTCAAATGTCATATCATGAAAATTTTACTTATGCAACAGCTTGTTGTTAGTTAATTTGTGTATTGAAAAATTATATTCTATCCCTTTTGGCTGTGTTGTTCACAGCATTTCAATGAACCAAAACTGTTGTGCTAGTATCAATTCCCATTCATTGATATAGTCAACTTTTCCTCTTTGATAATTTTTTAATTCATCTTGTCTGATTCATTTCTGTTTCCTTGTTCTTTCCATGTTGGAATTGATCCTGTCACCAATCTTCTTGATCTTTCATGAGATAAAACACCGAATACGAATATTCGTGTCAAGCAAAGGAAAATGAATGAATTAATTCCTAGCGACCTTTGCATGTGGCTGTAAAAATAACGATGAGGTTTTATCTTTTCATTATAATCCTGACCGTTCCGATAGTAATTAGTGAATTGAAAGGAACAATGTTCAACGTGCGTTCTGACCCAAAATGCGGAATCATCGTATATAATGGTTGGCAGCTGATAGGGACGCCCATTAGAATAGAGGGCGCCTCTCCAAGCGTCCAGGTGTCGGAACAAATTTGCAAGTCACTTCCTTCAATGTCCATACTATCGATCTTTACAATCTCCTAGCAGGTTTTTATCTCTCACTTCGACGAAGGGCTCGTGTTTTAGAAATCGTTTCATTATGATTTATCGTGCATGAGATCGCTTTCTATTGAACGTGGGAAGGTTATCTCGTGCGCAACCCAGTTAAATAAACCACAGTATGTTAGTCCAGGATACGTTTCTAAGTCATAGAACGTCAGATTCGCGGCAATATATATTTACCTTATTTGTTTTGTCCATGGCAAGTGGAGGGTGAAGGTTGAAATGTGTGTTTCTATCTCTCCTCGGTGCAGTTTGGTCCCTTCTGAGTTTCAACACCTCTGACCGTGGTTACCTCATCAGATACTGGTGGACAGGTACAAATTGGTCATATTCTGCCGAGTGGCAGTTATAACACTTTATTGAGCTTCTTCAAATGGAATTTTGGAGAAGGGAATATATAAAGGAAAATTGTTTGTATGTTTAGACTTCTTTACATGAAGTTTTCCTTTTATTTTATTCAATATCCTTGCGCTACTAATGTGCTGCTCTTGTCTTTTCCTTTTACTTCAAAAAGGATGCCTGTTGCTCATATTTTCTTTCAGAATTTGATTGCTTGAAGGAAATCTAAGAATTTGGGATGAAGTCTATATAGATAGTATCACAATTCTGGCTCCCCCTCATCGTGCCTAATACACTTTTTATATAGATTATCCCGGTAGCTTGAATTACCCATTGAGCACTAACCAATTCGCTGTAGCAACCTGAGAGGTCCAAACTTCCTTTACCACTTCAACAACGTTTTTTGGTATATTGAACATACATTTCTTGCTCCTACACTAAAAACATAAGACATACACTTTTAGTACACTCCCTCCTCTTGAAATGAGACCTGTTACCATATATTCAGTTTAGGCAGGTAGCTCAGCATGCCGTAACCTCGGTGAATGTTAATACTTCAGTAAGTCAACAAACTCAACGGTTATCAAACAGTTACTCATTGAATAAATGGATTTTTTTCCTCAGTACAGACAATTGTCTTCATGGTACTTTCAAACGTAGCGAGCGACGTTTGCATTCGTAGTGGCGTTCGCGGGAACGCCATGTCTATCTTGAGAGTTCTCGTACCGGAAAAATCTTCCGAGTTCAGTTGATCGCATGTATTATTAATCTGTTTTGCCGGTGCGACACGAAGCCATTGCCCAAACAGTTCACGTCACTTTTCCTACGACCCGATCCACCGCAAATAGATTACGTGATCCCATCTCAGCCATCTCTATGCACCACACGTCTAACTTCGGTCGCAGAAATTGCAACACGTTACGGTTCCCGTCTGCCTGTATTGCTCCCTTGCCTCCTTCGAAAATTCTATCAATTCCACTGGATGAACACATACGAACGCATTAAATACTTCACTTGTAATCGAACATATTACAGAAGGCGTTCGCTGAAACGACTCGACTAGAACTAACGCAAAAATTACAGCTCGTACTGTTCGTTGCAGATTTGAATTTATTGAGAAAATCGTTATACAGTGAGTCAATTTGAAAAAACCAATTCAGATAATATATTTTGTTACAAATTTTTCTTGGAGACCTACTCGAACAAACTGGTTCCCTGTACTAGTCCTTGATAAAAAAACTCACCCGAAACGCTCACTAGGAAAAAGTTTTCAAATCCAGACTGTTTCTGTGGACCTGTCGAAGGATTTGTGGTAAAACTTGAGGTTTAGATCCCAAGCAAATCCATTGAATTCATATGACGATTGTCATGAGCAATTGTCTGGCGACCGAAGGCTTTACAGAAAACGGCTCAGGCTAAGCTCTCTGACTTAAAGAGGCAGGCTTGTCTGGCCATCTATGGTGCCATCAGTACCACATCGTGAGCGGCCATGGCTATTCTCCTAGCTCTACGTCCTCCACACATTTCTCTGGAGAGAGAGGCTAGATGGACTGCATATAGATTTATGCACATCGCCAAATGAACAATCAATCTAATACAGAGTACAATAGAGTGCTGATTGACACTGGAAGACGCAACATTCTGAGAATGACATCTAACATTATGCTTTCAACTGCAAACTGCCTCATACAGTATTTTTTCCGAGTAGAGAGAACTGGATCCTCCGGAGGAAGGAAATATTAAGAACAGGCCCTAGGAAGGGCCTATGCCACTGTATTTCAAGCGAAAATCTGAACAAGTTATCTCTGGTCTGACTTCCTGCACATATTTGCCGGAAAGGCAATGAGGCTCTTGGTTTCCTTGCAGAGGAGATTACTGCAAGCAGATTCATCGAACCAGAACATGTCAATGGCATCACTTCAGGCTTTACAAAAAAATATTGAACAAGAAGATTTATGGACTTATGGCAAAATCTTTCAGGATTGGCCCACTCCACGGCGTTCATTAACCCTTCCAAGATTGAAACCAAACAGTTGTTGGACCACACTAGGGATTAACTACGATGTCTAACAGGCCTTTCTCACAGCGCACTGTCCTCTGCATGTCTGTCAGGTTTTCAGAGTTTGGCAGAGCCTCCC
>WOGO01009145.1:0-10335 GCA_015342085.1 Leptinotarsa defecta
GGCTAAGTGTCTTTTTGGTAGTACAAAACGTCAGGGTAATTTCAATATTGTAACTTTTTTAGTGCTTGTGAAAAAAATTGTTATACAAATTTTATGTTCCCCCTTTGAGGGGCTGTATCTTAACAAGGGATGATCCAATGAAATTTCTTCATATGAAAGATCCTATATTTTTTTCGATGAGGAATCACCAAATGCTTCACACTTATTCAGTTACACCCTGTATATTCATGTCTGCCAATAATCCAATCAGCTTTGTTCATCACATTTTCTGTCCGAGATATATCCTAAGAAACCATTGTTCACCCTGCACAATGTCCGAATGACATGATTATTGTGACTCACTTTTATGGTCGAAATTCCTTGAATCATTCAAAACTGCGGCAGCGTCGAAGAGTCGGTGACATTTGACGAGCCTATGAAAACGCTCTTAGGAAATCGTTCCGAAAGAAATGTTCAATAACAATGGTCTGACATAAGCACCGGGTATTATATCTGTAATGTGGTTACGATAAGCGATATGAACTGTATGAAGTATGCTAATGCATTCAAAGTCATTTCTTTGTCAAGAAACCAGGTGCTCACAAGGCAGGAGGACAAAGACAAATCATTTTCCGTAAAGATGTTTGGTGTTAGATAAGATGAGTAATCATCCACATTCTCCTTGTCATAAACGGTTGATTTTCACATGGGTGGATTCTAAAAGGAATCGTCGTTGATGCTGGGAAACTCATTTTGATTGATAGAAGGAAACATTATGGTTAGGTTCGGATCGGAATATGAATGTAAATTTCCTCACTTTACCATTTGTATAGAATACAACAATCAATTTGTCGTAACTACCGGTCGAAGCTATGCAAGGCATTATGAATACTTTTTGAAGTAACCTCCAAGGGTTTATTGTGGCTTACACCTATTCACACTCGACTAAATGAACTCAGCTTCTTAATGAAGCCGATTACTTTGTATGGTGAGTGGTCTTTCAGGTCAGATGATAAGAGTATGGCTCTGCCGAACTGTCTTCCGACAGCTAGCCTCTGCATATGATGATTCAAATGACAGTGATTAGTTTGTATGGTGAGTAGTCTTTCAAGATGTTAAAAGTACGGCTCTGCCGAACTCTAAAAACCTGATTCGGCCCCCAGCGGAGCAGGCACAAAGTAGGTGCTCTGCTGTTTAATCATTTTCCAAACAGAGATGACATACACTGTCTTCCGACAGTCCGACTCTCTGCATATGATGATTCAAATGGCAGTGACCTGCAAGAAGGCCTGTTAGACATCGTAGTTCATCCCTACTGTAGTCCAACAACTGTTTGGTATCAAGCTTCGAAGGGTGAATAAACGCCTTGGAGTGAGCCAATCCTAGAAGATTCTGCCAGAAGTCCATAAATGTTCTTGCCATCCAGGTGTTCAATTGGTTTGTTTAGCAAAACCTGAAGCGATGCCAATGACACGTTCTGGTCCGATGAAGCTGCTTGCAGCACCGTTCTTTGCAAGGAAGTCAGCAGCTTCATTGCCTTTCAGGCCAGTATGGCCAGGAATCCAGACCAAAGGCAATTTGTTAAGTTTTCCTATAGAGGAAAGTCGTTTTTGGCAACTTGCTACCAAGATTACGCTTGGTAGGAGCCAAGACCTTCCAACGCCGCTTGACTGTCCGAGATTATTTTGATTGACTTGTGTATGACGTTGGATTCTTTCAATCTCTCCGCACCCAATTCAATTACGTAAATTTCTGTTTGAAATACAGTCGCATAGGATCCTAGGCAGGTTGATATCTCTGTCCTATCCATCGGTTATTGGAAAGTTGAATATAATATATATGTGTGAGGAGTATTGACAAAAATGTGTAGTAATAAGTTTTTTCTTTTTCAATATCAGTATGACACTACACCATACTCAAAATTTCAATCATATTTTGTATATGCTTTATGAGACGCAAACATGATTGAGGGTTTCTACAAAGCCGAAAATTGGGAGGTATCGCCCCAAAAGAAACATACTTATACGTCATTACAATGCTCATCATTTTCAAAACAAAAACATGTTTCAACTTTCAACATATATAGAGAAAAACATTTTGGGTAAAAAAATATTTTTCATCATGAAAAGTAACTAAATGGAAATGCGAAAACATAAGTGTTTCTCTTAATAGCTTTTATGTGCGTTTTCAAGAACTTCTCAAACACATAAGCATTGCACTTATCAGCGTACTAGAAACAGGCAGTGGTTTGTTTAATTCTGCAATTTCGAGCTTTAACGTGGTCGCACAATATTTGCCGAGAGGGTACGTGGATTCGTGAAGATACGTGTACGAGAAGGTGATTTCGTGTCCTGGGGCCGTGCTTGACACCCTAAACGTCCCATACACTTGCGGCTCAAGTGCTCACTTCAACTTTGCAATTGTCATCGTCTTTAATTGTTATCAGTCTTAATTGTTACGACAGTAATTGAGAGTGAGCGACCTAGGTAGAACAACAAATAAAAATTAGTTTATATGGGTTATCAGGGAGTGTCTATTCTTTAAAAAAATTTATAAAGGCTGATTACGAATATTATTTTATTCTACTTCGAAGGTCAAAGACGTTGAAGAAATGGCAATTTCAGATTGCTGATGGACTTGAACGAAACCTGATGACTACGTTGAAAAACACTTGAATAACAATAATAATAATGGTCTTTATTGGGCGAAGTAGAACATAATAAACAAAAGGTGAAGTTCAAAATTACAGTGTAGAACACAGCCATCTACGAGAACTGGCAACAAAAATATAACAAACACAAAAAGCAAAAAAAAATTAAAAAGAAATACATTATAAACCTGATATTGATCAGCATGTGAATAACAACAAAAAAAATATACATATGGATAATATATATTTAGTAGTCAGGTACTACTAGGTATACATAGTAGTTCAATTTTCAATTTTTACCTTGAAATACCTATTTTAAAATGTTTCAAATGGGAGGAAGTTTATTGTAAACGTATTCCGTATATTCAAGTTGTGTACGTCAGTCCGAAATATAATTCTATTGTACAGATGAGTCGGCTTTCTAGATTCGTAACAACTTCATCTCGTGAACAGAGCCCTAAGCGGAAAATAATTTCCAAAGCTCAGTTCACTGATAACTTTGCTTATTCACCTCAAGATTCTAATGGAAATTCGAGTTGTCACACCATATACATTCATAATATGTGACTGGTAGAGTTTGCTTGAGAAGGAAGGCCTCCACTTCATTGTCTAAATTTCACTGCCATTCATATTTTGGTTTGAAATATTATAATTTTGAAATGTGGTTTTGTTCTTGTATTCAATTTTATCTTCCTCTTGAAGATGATCACTTGGTGATCGAAACACGTGTCGAGGTGTAAAAATTACGATTTGGTGTTGGGAAAAAACTCCGGTAATATTCATGTGGTTTTGTTGTCAAGCCCCATAACCGAATCGAAGCTCTAACCCATTATTGGTGGGAGTGCTGGGCATCTTTAACTAATAACCGCTTCATACAGCCTAACATAAGTGGTCATTAGGTCCGAGATTCATGTGTCCTGAGTAGACGCATGAGTTGAGAATGAAAGTCTTGTGCATTTGCTTGGAAAATATACGACGAATCAATATGATCTTAAGAGCAGCAGTCATCAAACCAGAAAATGAAGTCAATATTCGTTTTCTTGAAAAAAATATTTATTATTTCTTCGCCTATACTTCTTTTAATCCACGAAAACTCAAACTCGATCTTTGAGATAGCGACGCGCTGTCAATGTTATGCACGCTTGTAAATCTGCGGGCTTTGAGAGTTCTCTTAATTTTTGGAAACAGGAAAAAGTCGCATTGAGCCATGTCTGGCGAATATGAAGGCTGGGGAATCGTTACAGTATTGCTTTTGTCAAAAATTCACGAACTAGCAATGAAGTGTGAGCAGGTGCGTTATCGTGGTGTGAAAGCTATTAATTGTTTTCCCGAAACACGAGCTTTTTTTCCTATTATTCTCTGATTGTGATTTGGCGATCGTGCATAACCATTTCTCACACTTTTTCCACGTTTTCATCATTTGTTGATAGCTGAGGCGTCTGGGGCGTTTGGCCCCAGTGGTATAAACATTTTGGAAATGCCTATACCACTCATAAACTCTTGCTTTACTCATACCAGACCTTCGTCAACATTTCATAAAATAGTACACTTTATTTTAATACAAATTCTCTGATCCATTTGTTTTGAGAAACAAACATCTTGGCCCCTGCCACAGACAAAGTAAACAATGAATACAGCTGAAAATTCCGTTATGTTGTGGATAGCCTTGAAAACCATCAGAAGAGACAAGTGTAATTCACTGTCACCAGACGAAATTATTTTCGACAATCGTAAAAACAACATGGATAGTTCGCTGGGCAACTACAGTAGGCCCTCCAACAATAATTGTCGGAATTGACGGAAATAAAGTCATCGGAACAACAAACTAAAGTAACGCGTAATCAAAAACCAGAGAAACGATCAATTATTCGATTATTACGATTTCAATGGCACTCAATTCAATGGTTGTGCCACATAATGACCTTAATAAAATTTAACGCTCTCAACATTTCGACTCCCAATCAATACACACCCGAACGAAGGACATTAAAACATGTGAATGCTACCGTGAATAATGAGAGAAGTGTCAGAAATAACGAAGTCATTCCGACACCGCGGAATCCCCCTCTTGTTCGACATCAAAAACAAAAGCAATTTTTTGTTGCAGGCCATTCAGCCATTAAGAAGGGGCATAATGAATCCTGAGTGCATTATCAACATGAGCAGTTATTATAATAAGAAATCATAACATGGTTGAAATGTTCTGCAATAAAGCTGTTGCTGAAGATTACAATAAAGGGACAAAAATTAAAGATCACATTAAGCGAATTGAGTAAGTCCCCACTAAAGTATTTCTTTCGACATATTCAAATGTTAATTACGAAGTTGTTTCGATATTTGAATTCATAAGTAGACAAAATATTGGACTGAAATATTCCAATCAGTTATCAAAAAAATAAAGAGAGAAGGCTGGATCCCTTCTCTCTTTATTGATTGAAGCTAACTGGACAACAATATACGCTTGTCACATTGGAATGTAATTGACGAAAAAATATGTACAACCACGAAGTTGTATATCGTTTAATATCTCAATCATTACTGTTGTACGTTTCAGAAGCACATGATTTTTTTTTATTCAGGGTGGATGCTGAATTCCGTGATTTTGTTAAAATCTTCCTGGGTGTTGGTTTAGCAGATACCGAAGAGGATGGATGATACTTTACAGCTTGTGCCTCTGAATAGTGAATGCGCCGTAGATCATCCGACGGAGTTAGGCGAGAGCTCATCAACATCGAGTAACTCGTGTAGTGAACATTTTGTTAGTACAGTGAGAGGACAAATTATTCTGAGTGGTGAACTGTGTGGTGGTTTTCTTTGAAAATGCTTTTGTACAGGAATCTAAGAAACAAGGTTCTCAGTGAACAAAGCAGAGAAATTATGAACAACGTATTAAGATTTATGCAAGCCGAAGCAGAGGCAGATGGAATAAGAATTCCTCTTGCGAAGGTAAGAATTGATAGTAATAATAAGTTGAATTGTGACAAATATTGTATTAAAACTTTAAAGCTGAAGCCACAGAGGTTAGCGAGCGAACTATACGAAAAATCAAATCAGAGATGAAATAAATAGAAAATGTCGAGAAAAAATTTTGAAGCCCAACTTAGAACATGCATTTACAGGAAGTACTTTCTTTATTGCCTTTGAAGACACCCAAGTACTCGATTGAACTCAGAGTTACTATCCAAGACTATACAGGGTGGTGATAGAGTTTCAGAAATATGGAAACAATGGCAGTGAAAGGAAGAGAAAGTAATCAATTCAACCAGTAGGAACGAAACGACGCCTACCACCGTGAATTAAAACCTGCGATGCAAAGTTTCTGGTTTGAGATCAACTAGAACATTTCCTGATTTTTATATTAACATTAACCACACAACTAATGGCTCAGTTCAACTAAATTTTGGAGTGTATGATTCCATTCCAAGTATTTTTTTATTTTGATCATGAATAACTACTCGTATGATGATCAATTATTTCAGATAATTAAATTCATTAATTTTTTTCAAATGATTGCAAATTATTAATTATTACTTCTCCGCGTTATACGATTTTTTTAGTAGTTGGGTAATAGAGGATAGTATTTATTTTTTCTGCTCGTTATTAGAAGTTTTTGCCCTTCAATTTCACCCCACGAATTGATCCCAGATTTCATCCAGGAAATATTGAATGTTCCAGTAATTGCCCGACAAGGAGCTATAACAACAACAATGAATCACGTTGAACGTATCTTTATGTAGGTAGCTACAATTACGCCCCATTTTCTTTAAAACGTTAATAACGCTATTTTCCTTTCGTTTGACGGACTCCCTGAGGTGAAGTGATTGGAGACTTCCGTCCACCTCCGCTGGTGGCAATCACTGCCTTCCTATTGCCGTTTGTTTCAATTCTGCACTGGAGAAATGATAATGTACTACGTGAAGATAAATTGAGACAGTTGACAAGAGAAAATGTTATGTTACCGATAGCGATCTTTTAGTTCTACGGAAGTGTGGGCAAAACTCAATAATAGGTGGAAATATTAGAGCTATTTTTCGTTAACAATTTCAAATCAAGTGGAATTTGATACAGTCCAACGATGTGACTAACTCCAGTTAAAAAATGAATACTATTTTTTGATTGTAACTATATCGAGTTTGTCGAAATGAAAGGAAATATATTTTCAATAGAGTTAGGATTTTGAGAGAAAAGTTTTCGGCTTTATACTTCTCCTTGTTTTTACAAAAAATGTGGAAAACTCTTGAAGCACAGAAGCACAGAAGTTTCTTTCGGATACAAACTGGAAGAAAAAGGCGTCTCGAAACAATTATTTTCATCAAAACATTGAAATATACGAAAGAAAAAGTACTTTCGAAACAACTACTTTCATATGGACATTGAGTTACGAGAAAAACACTTTTTCCATTCAGTCTGTTCTCCAAACATTTGTTATAGAATTGAAACAGATATAATTCACAAAAAAACTACACAGCATTGTGAATCAATGAGCGTTGATATGAAATTTCACTTATATGTAAATCTACCATCCTTAAGATGTACTTCTGGAAGTTTCGGATTGAAAACACTTAGATTAGATGCTCCTTAGTTGTTAGAGCTCATTGTCCACCTTGATCTCTTTGATGAGACTTCATAGCCTTGACACTGATCCCTTCATATAGCTGGCAGGCTCTGGTTTCTCTTCCCCGCATCTTGCGTGTATAAGTCTTGTTATCGCTTCGCATTCAAATAGCACATGCAGTGCGGTATCTTCCCCTTCTTGACAGAACCTGCATTGGGTTTCCTTGTCAGACCCATGTTGCTCATATGTTTCCTGAGTCGGCTATGCCCCGTTATTAGACCCACCACTACAACCTTACTTACTACACTATAACCTTACTTAGCAGGTCTTCCGTGAATCTGGGCGATGGTTTCTTTATGAACTCTTTTGCCTGCCTCATTTCTGGAAGCTTGAAAACACTTGTTTCCAATCCCTCATCAGCACTTTTTTGAACTTTCGAAAAGAAAAACGCACGCATTACTTTACTACTTCATGTCACCGTTTGAAATTGAGATTTCAATCCCACCTATAGAAAGTTCTTTAGGAGGGATCAATTTTTGGGAAAGAGGTTTTTGGCTTTCAACTCCTTTATCTTCCCAAAAATAAAGTTTGTGTTTTTTGAATTTTACTTGGAAAATAGGGACAAGGAATTTTCGAATGAAATTACATTTTACTACATATTGAAATGTATTTTCACTTAACAGTTTTACAAAATCGCATTAGTTTCTTTAGGCTTCTTATATACTGAAGTATTTACAACACGTGTTTCGCTGTACAATAAGCGTGTCTATACTGAAGTATACACACGCCTGAAGAAGCTATTTTAGAGCGAAACAAGTATACCGCTTTTATAAAACTGTTCAGGTAAATTGTCATAATAAAGTGTTTCTTGAATGAGAATTGGATTTTCATCGAGTTGATTCCATCATCCATCAAACATGTATAAAAATGTGTACTTTCAGTAGGAAAAAAAGCAGAACAGTGTTCTCTAGAAAAAAAGATAGTTATCTCAGAGAACGTTTCGTTTTTGGAGCAAAAAATGGTTGTTATGATGCAATATTTCAAGTATATGAATGAACATATTCACTTTGATAAAATTCATACTTCAGTCTAAGAGGTAATTAATAATTTTACGATGTCACTGGCACCCAAATTGTTCTATTTTTCTGTGAAACTACTCCTCAACTGCCTTAATTGAAGAAAAACTATTGAATGAGGTGACTAATAGAATAAATAACATAGTGATGTTAGTAAAAATTTTCAAAAATCTTCAGGTAATTGATTGAAAACATTCAAAAATGTCAAAATATTCATGGCTAACAAAAAGAATTTCATACATTTTTCAGCTAAATATTTTTTTTGAGAAGTGTTTTTGAATTAATCACTCAATCACTTAATCACAAAATCACTTAATTAAACAAACAATTGTAATGAAGAACTTCATGCAGGTGGGAAAAGTTATATTGTTGATTAATTCTGTCAAATTGATGAAATGATGAAAACACTAGGACACCAAAACAGAGTTATACAGTGATCAAACGATCAGTGATCAGCGATAAACCTGATAGCCATGAAATTAATATCTAAATGTCATTATCCTTGAATCGCAGGTGACTTTCTGGGCTCGGTTATTCATTATTTTTACAATTTCAATGATTGTCACGGTACTGCATAAATACTTCTATAGAAATTAACAGGTGTAATTCGATATTATGATTATGACAGTAACTAGACCCTAATTCTAGTATAAACCGAAAATAAAACAACCATCCTTGGATTCAAACTCCTCCTTGACTACCAACAATATATTGTTACGTTTTTCCCCGTGGGTTGACCAATAATTGTTTACACTGATTAATCAAGTTAACTTTATTTCACTTCAAATACAACAAACACTTCAACTAAAACTTCAACTATTATTTGAATGTCTATCGCCTTACTAAATCACATCGCGTACCGCACTGTAACGTCCACTTGACTGTGTCGATATCCTCGTAATCGAATCGTAATCGAATGTTGTAGACGTTTCGCCAAAGTTCCGCCGAAATCGGCAGCATTATTCTCGCTGTTTCATGGGTAGCAGCGAATCATTGTACATTCGCGCGCTCTTAGCTACGTCACGTTTGGTTTATGGTTACCAGTGGCGGCCAGCGTTATTTTCTTTCGGGCATAATTCACAACAATATATATGATTTCTAGAAATATCGAAATCATCATCGAAACTCATTCGTATAATAAGACACTTTTAATTCAAATCGAAACGTCATTTTTGCAAAATGTGAATCATTTGAAATCGCTGAAGTGAGCTTCAGCCATTTCAAATTAGATTTAAGAAATATTTATTTGAAACTCAGCGATCTATTTTATTATTATTCTCATCATGCCATGCCTTGATTCCAGGAGAACGGATTATTTCATAATAATACTCTTATAACATCGCAGCGACTTTTTGAGGTTAAGTGGAAGAGCAATTAATAAGGATTCATCGTTATAAAAGTTGTTTCCAACATATTCATATTTTTGTCCATACTGTTTATTAACTGTTGAACCTTATAAGTTGTAAACAATAAAGACATTTATTATTATTTTTTACCGAAGTATGCGCTGGTCAGGCCCTATCCCCCGACCACTCCCCACACCGTGGGGTAAGCGATCATTGGGTCCGAGAATCATATGCCCTGAGCAAGCTCAATGAGCCAAGCATGACAGCCTTCTGCATCTATCCGGCTGAGATTTTTGCCTTAGTGCGGCAAGTCGGTATGATTTTGAGATTCGAGAGTAGGGAGGGCATCATTTCACCAAGGACTCCAATAATAATCAATAACAACCATCTTGACAGAGTGATCTGGATAGAGTCTGCGGAGTTCGAAGAGAAATTCTCGATTATGCGTTTTTACTCCTCTTTTTTGACGATATTCGTTTCGCCAGGAGCTGAAAACTCCACAACAAATATCGTTTTGCTCTGGTGGTCGAAAAGGACTACATCAGGCTTATTAGCTTGTATGAGCCTGAAGGTGGGGAACGAATAGTTCCAATAAATTTGGCACTTCTCGTTCCCCACAACGGATTCAATATACCTCGGAGCGTAGGGCAACACCGGTGTCTCGTCAATACCGTAAGAGTGCCGTAGATGGTAATATAGCACTCTTAGGGCCGCGTTATGTCGATGTAT
>WOGO01009146.1:0-10333 GCA_015342085.1 Leptinotarsa defecta
TTTGCTTAATATAATTATTATCTTCAGCTATTCTTTTTTAATTATTCCTTTTTTACTTGTTTCAGGGATTTCAAATCATTTTATATAGTAGACAATGGAAGTCCGAACTAGTGAAATTATATTTTCTTAGTGACATTATACGAAATAATGATTTCAGTGATTCAACAAAACTTGTTTTCTAGCATTTTTTGTTGTTTACGATGGAGGGAGTTAGCCATCCGTGAACATAATTGCTGAAATCAAATAATTTAATATATTTTTCAATGAACAATAAATTGTGTCTATAAATAGACTACCCTAGTTCTGAAAAAACGATTTGTATAAACATTAACGTGTACCTTCTGTTAACATTTCTTGAACGTAAATTCGTCAGTGGTTAGACTGAGCCTCATAAATTCAGCTAGTGACTTTGTTTTCTGCTCGTTAATCTATTTCCGTATTGAAACTGACTCATTTCCGGAAATATATCGTGGTTTCGAAATCTCAGTTATTTATCTAAAGACTATCCGAAGTATTGGTTAACCACAAAAAATGAATATGAGGCACACAAGGTATGTTAAAGCTACGTGTCCACGGGAGAGTTTTTCTGAGAGTAACTCGCGATATCAGCGCTCAGGTGTTTGTCCATTTGAGAGCACTCGAAGGAATTTTTACTATCAGACAGCACCTTGAGAGCAGTCGTCTGCTAGTTCTCGCAAATGTACTCTCAGGTGTCCACTAGTACTTGATGAACTTGTGCGAGATCCTCCCAGGATGAACAAAGAAAAACTTGCAGCTCTAATTATTATTTATAAAAAGAAGAAAGAAACTGCGAAAGTGAAAAAAAAGTGCTGGGTTAAGTCTTGGATTCAACGTAGAACTAGTTACGGGGCCTCTTCAACATTAACAGGCGAGCACCAGATTGAACATGCCCAGCAATTTCGAAATTTGATACGCATGAGTGCAATTAAAGTACAATTCATAATAAATTCAATTGGGCCTAAAATTATTAAACAAGATACAACAATGCGCTTAGCAATACCTGTTTATGAACGTGTTAAGGTCACTCTCCGATTTCTGGCATCAGGTAAGTACTGAGACATCGATTCTTGATAAAAATAAAATATAAACACAATTCATTTGTAGGCGATTCTTACAGCAGTCTTCAATACTTATTTCGAATTCCAGTCTGTACAATTGGCAGGATTGTGAAAGAAGTAATATTGGCTATCTACGAAGTTTTGAAGGAGCCTTATTTGACAGTAGGTTATTAAAAGTTAACGCATGTTTAATTCAGAAAGTTTAATCGAATTCACAATTCCGTAAAAGTATGGAATAAATCTGAACATGAAGAACTATCTTGATTTGGTGAAAACATTTCAGTGTAAGCCGGAGATGGCAGTAGTGTAGATGAAGATGAGTCTGTAGATGAAAATACTTGCATATCGTATTCATCCGCGATACGAGCAACAACTTTTCTAATTTCACTTTTGAATTTTATTTTGTAAAAGTGACTTTTTATTCCTTTCAATTCCATGGCAACATATTGTCCGAAAGACTCATCTTCATCTGGTGGCTTTGGAAGAGTTTGGATGGCAGAACGAAATAGTTGGTCATCGATCTCATTTAGGTCACGCTTTCGTTTATTCTGTTTCTTATTACTTCTTACGTTATTATTTTTTGTCACACCATCATTTTCCTCTTCAATAAATTGTGATTCAATCTGATACAAAGCACAATAATTAAAAACCTGAACATTATTCCATTTTTGTTTCAGTTTCCAAACACAAAAAATAAATGATTGAGTATAGCTAACTCATTCAACTCCCGATGGAATTTTCCTCACTGTGTAGGAGCGGTTAATGGAAAACATGTTTCTATACAAAATCCACATAACTCTGGCAGTCATTACTTTAATTACAAGGGTACTTATAGTATTGTACTATTGGCCGTTGCTGACGCAAATTATAATTTAATATACTTTGATATTGGTTGTAACGGAAGAATTTCTGATGGAGGAGTATTCCAAAATTGTTCTTTGAGTCATGGTCTCGAAGATGGAAGTATTGAATTACCCGATCCATCCCCTCTTCTCGGTAGAGATAAACCTGTTCCATCCTGTTTGGCGCTAACGATGCTTTCGCTATGAAACCTCATATTTTGAAACCATATCCTTTTCAAAATCAAGCAGCTCCTAATCGTATTTTCAATTATAGATTATCAAGAGCTGAACGTATAATTGAAAATGTATTTGGAATTATGTTATATTATGTATACAAATTTCGAGTTTTGCGTAAACCTATTGTGCTTGCTCCAGATATAGTTATACCAGTTGTACAAGTATTATGCGCACTACATAACTATTTATTGTCAGAAAAAAGTTTGAGGGGAAATTAATAGATACAGAGGAGGCAGAAAGGCACAATATACTACCTGGCTCCTGGAGGGATGAAATTCCAAATAGCTCATTATTTTCGTTACAAAAAGGAAAACTTAATAATTATACACTTTCTCAGAAGGGAGTGAGAGATGAATCCAAAGAATATTTGATGAATCATATGGGCGAAGTACACTGGCAATATAAAAAAATTTAAGTATGTATATGAAAGACGAACTTTTGAATCTGTACATAACTAGATGAGAAAATTATAATAAATATTAATTAGATTAATAATGTGTTTCACTTACTAAATGATTATTACTATGTGTCACTTACTGAATGAATGGACTGCGACGACTGCACTGGTGACTGAGAAATTTCCAATGGCGGAACAGACGTGTCAAAGGATGATTGAGTATCAGTTCTATTTGATTCAGTTTGGTTTGGCGCCAACGTATGAATCAAAAACTTGAGAGCAGTGAAGTAATGACAGTTAGTAATATAATTTTCATCCGTACCTGCTCCTTCTTCTTTTAAATTTTCTTCAATTCCTGGGATACCTATATAAATAATTCGAAGGTGAATAATTTCAACAGATACTACCACATACAATCTCACCTGATTTCTTAAATTATGTAGTTTTCTTTGGATTTCTTCTATAGTGCATGCAATTCTTTTAGAATTTTCTGTTTTTTTTCCTGGTTTCTATATTCAATGGAATGAGTATCCCATAAAATTTTATTTTCCTCGTAGCACTGTATTAAATCAAAAAATTCTTTTTTAGTCCATTCTTTCATCATTGTCAAAATCTTGCGAGCACTCTCAACTATACGAAATCACTTCGACTTCTACGAGCAAACTATCGAGAGGCGAAATGTTCCATATCCACGTGCGAGACAAGTCGCTGCGAGTTACTCTCAGATGGTATCGTATCAGGAAGTAACTCGCACAGCCTTGTCCACCAGCGAGAAATACTCTCGAGAGTGACTCTCGAGAGTTTTCCTTTCTCGTGGACACGTAGCTTAAGACAGATAGTTACTCACACTAGCAAATACTTGAAACAAAATTCCACGAGAGAGTAGCAAATCGAAATAACAAATATTAAACTAAAAATGATACATGAAATGTAACATCGATTCAAAAGTGACACTGATGAAAATCTGAATTTTCTATAGAACCTGTATATAACTGAATATAAAGTTACTTTATTATCATTTTCACTGATTATTTCTGGCGTATTGTTAAACCGGATAGATCAACAAAAAATTAACATGAAGTAATCAATTTCAGACAAAATCAAGGTATTATTACCCGAATGTATTCACAGAGAACCGCTTTGAATTAGTTCCTTTTTGGTTGCTGGAAGCTAGTCTGCTCACTTCGCCTCGACACATTTCGGCCACCCTTCGCTAATTAGGGTGTTTGTTGTGGAATTTGAGGTATTTGAAACCAAAGGAGTCAAACTCACCGCCCACACAAAACTAAACAAATTCATATTATGATATTATTATAAGCCCCACGCTACGACTTGTTAATGTAACAAATACAGAGAAAATCAACCCAACTTCGGCAAAGCAACGAACCATTTACTCTGCAGATAGCCATCCACCGCAGGGTAAAATACTTTGTTAACCACATCCACACAATTGAGCTTGCATTTGTAGTGACTCAAATAATAGCCGAGTGGATAAGGTTTGATACCAAAATCACTGGAAATATGTGCAGGGTGATCGATGAGAAGTTAGTCTCATTGGGAAAAATACAAATATTTGAAATAGGAAAATTCAAGAGAAGGAATAATGAACAATTGGTGATAAAATTTTGGATCATTCACCTCCACCAAGGTTCCTACACAAAAAAGGTCTGGTGAATGCTTGCTGGAAAATCACTACTTTCCTGGCTATCACCACAATGGACATTGAATTGTATCCTTCAGATCGGCTTCGAAGTATTATCTCACGTCAGAGCAGAAAAGATCCAAAAGCAATGTGCTTGGGAATACATTGATTCCAAACGTGGTTCAACCTTCGTCTGAGTGAAAGATGTATGGCTCAACTGAATTGAATGAATGAAAATTGTATGAACTCTGTTAACACCTACATCCTATAAGGCAACAGTGAATTTGGAAAAGACACTTTGAAATGTTCATATTGTTGTTAGTGAATTGAAAGGATGACGGCATTTGCGGTTATTTGTCGCATTTGTCAAAAACAGCATTAACCTGTTATACTTCTTATTCAAATATACGTAGCAGGTGCAACTACTATATAGATAGTAACCTAGAGGACTGTGGTCCAAATCATGACAACTTGGTTCTTACAATCAATTTAAAAAAACAATTCGATTGAAACAGGGATATTTTTGACAGTGATGATTTTTACGAACAAAATCTTTTTCAGCTTTCACTTCCCTGTCAATGTATAAAGAGTGGGAAACTTCTGACGAATAGAATGAAAAAATCAAATGAATCAATAACACTAGTTCACAGTACATCTGTTGCCGATAAAATTTTTCAAGTGTTGGTTACTATATATGGCATCCCAGTTTTAAATATACAAGTAAAATTTTTATATCAGATCTATTTTCTGAGTTTCAGCTATGTAGATATAAAACATGAAAAAACATGTTTTAGTGAGAAAAAAATTCAATCAATCATTGAGTTTTAAAAAACTACGCTTTAAAGTTTATCTCTGACGTGTATACTGAAGATAATGACGTATCAGAGACTAACAATAGTCAGACATCATATTAGTTTCTCAGAAACCTTGATACTGGTCTTCCATAATGCATAAGTCTTGATGTCTGTCTGTCTATATTACTATGGAGAAAGTGGAGTTTCATGCTCATATTGCACCCTGATTTTTCTAATTGTAAAAGAAGATCATCTACAAGCGCAACATCATTTTCTGATCTTCTTTTTCCGAGAAAGTTCTGCATCACAGAGACGAAAGCTGTCCAAGCCCTTAGTTCTAGCTCAGCCATAGAATTTCTAAATTGAGTATCTTCCGTAAGCTGCCTATTTCACAGGCCATCAAAAATACTAGCTTTATTCTTTTCCATTGTGAGCTGTGAGAATTTTTGGCAAATATAAGAGAAGCAGTCCTTATCTTCATCTAATGATTTAACAAATTGCTTCATCATGTCCAGTTTCATGTGTAATGGCGAAAAGATAATTTTTTCACGACCTACTAATGAATTCTGGACTGTATTGTGATTTTGAGGCGTTATATTTTCTCTCAAGGTCACTTTCTTCTCACCCAATATTCTTGTTTAACCCTACTGTCCCAAAGTCATATAAAACAGGAAAACTCTGAGGAACCAGTTTGTTGACCGAGGAGAATATTTACCATTTTTGTATCAACACGAATTATCCATTTATGGTCATAGTATTTCAATGCATCCAAAACAAGCGAGATCTTGTTTCAAGTTTGTACTGTAGGCAACAGGCACCCCAACATATTTATTTCCGTTGTGTAACAGAATACATTTTAGGCGTCGTTTTGAGCTGTTAATGAATGAACACCAGTCGTTTGGTTCGTATTGTGTCAACCTCAGAAAAATAACATCGTAGTTAATTTTCTTTATCACGATAAAAAGTTATTTTAGTACCTGAAGAGAGCCAATTTTTTTTTCAGTCTTGATGCCCACAACTCTGAAGCTTGTTTAGAGAGATTTAAATATCTTACAAGATGATTCAACTCATTTAGGGAAAAACACATTGGCTCATTTGACATACCTTCAAAATCAGAATTATTCTGTGATGAACTTAGTCTTTCGTTGTCTTGTTCTGAGGGTTCAGATATATTTTTAGGCACTGAAAGTATTTAGATACTGCTGTTTAGCTCGATTTTCATTGTTCAAACCGTTTATGTTCACAGTACAAAAGTAACAGTTATCGGTATGATTTTTCAGTTCCCGCCAAACAGTTGGTGTTTCAAACTTGAAGGCACTTCTTTTACCACGTTTCCATAATTTCAAACATTCCACACACGATTTACAAATACAATCAGGAACCCAATACTTCTCATGTTTATTCAAGTACATCCTAAAATACTCAAAATAGGTATTTTTCACCAACTCTGATATAAGTTTCTACATTTGTTCAACACACATTCTCCGCATATATAGCAAAAATAATTCGGGTTGTCTAGGAACTAGTCATATTGGAAAAACTGAGCACAGTGAAATACGCACGTCATCGATAAAGAAATACATTTAATAGTAAAAATCGAAAACAAAGTAACTCGAGCTGCACAAAAACTTCTGAGGGTCGATTTCACAAAAATACGTCATAAGTAAACCCTATTGAATACAAATATAAAATTCGCGGCAACAGACAAAAAGGTAAATTCTGTAAACTAGTGTGATCATCCATCACAAATTAGTGTGAATCAACAAAAGTTCATTCAGATATAAACTGGAAGGAAAAATTCATGTGAAACAACTGAATCACAAAGAAATATTTTCATTCAGTTTCTGAAACTAGCATCCATAATTGAATTGAAACAGATATCAAACATAATAAAAGGAAGCGGGTTGATATGTAATTGTACGTACAAGAAAAGCTTTCCATCTTCAGGTGGACTTCCAGGAATTTCGGAAGAGAATACAAGTCTTCAACCGTCCATTTTCGAACCATTTGATGTTTGCAAAAAGTATTATGATTATATGTCACTGGAAGATACAAATCTGCTCCAGCATGATGACAGTTCGCGAAAATCATTCATAAAACTAGTTATTTCAATCTAAGTTTTTGAAATTTTATGAATGCAAGTGATTTTTATTTAATTCAATGTTCATAACAGAGTTTATTTTCGTTTCATATATGGAAACATTTTGTGTGACATTTTTATATTTCCATTAATATCGATAATTTTTTCCTATTACGAAAATTCCATACTCGTCATAAATTATTTTAACTATAAGGAATATTTAGTATTCACCTAAATTTCGGACTTCGGACTGTTTGATTGACATATAACGAATAACTTATCACACCTCATTTATGCTAACTGGTCGTATTCTGCAGATTTTGAAATGAGGAATTGTCACTATTGAAGTTATAAGTGAATGTTTAGTGTAGAAGTATGGAATTTGTGTTTCTATTCTATATGCTAAGGCGTAGTTTAGTAGTTGATGAATTAATTTTTTGAATTTCTGACTACTTCACTGAATAAAACGATAACAATGGTGGATCTTTCAGGCTAATAACAAATATTCATCAGTCGGAGCTAACGGAATGAGTGATTCTGAATTGAAAAGTGTGATAAACTCGACAAGGGCAGGACAAGAGAATCAAAATAGTCTTCAGATTTACCAGAAGCAACTAAAATCAAAATTGAATTCTAAATAGTATTCAGTTAGATAGTTTATTGATCCAATAAATTTTCTGAAAAAAACTTGTTTGGATAACAGGATAAATTTTTTATAAAAAAAAAACGATCGTTTTCTTGCCGACTTTTAATTGAATTCGAAACGTCGGCAAGGAAACAATTTTTTTTAAGAAAAAATTGATCATGTTATCTGAATGGTATATTATTTTGGAGAGTATCTTTGAAAATCCAAGATGATGTTTTCAAATTTACGAAATTGACAAACAAAATGAAATGAAAAATTATAAAAAGTTAATGGCCTACATTTTCTCTCGGAGTCGATGCCAGTGAAGCTATAGAGCCATGATTCAATATTTGCTAGATAATGAGTGCCGGCACTCATAAATATTTGTTTGAAAAGCACAATGAGTTTGATTAAAAGTGGTATATTTTCAGGAGAGAATGGTTTCCGAAAAATAAAAGTTTTGGCTTTCTACATCCTCCATACAAAAAATGTGAGAAACTTCCGGAGGAAAGGAGAAAGCAAATAATTTTAAAATTAAATCTCTATAACGATATGTAAATGCATAAAATTAACGTTCAGATACAAACTGAAAAATAACGCCCTCTCGCCCCACTATCATAGAAAATTTTAATTACTCGATGGAAAGCTTTACTTTTGAAACAACTACTTTTATACGAACATTGAATTATATGAAATCAACTTTTTCTCAATCAGTTCGTACTTCAAATATTCGTTATGGAATTGAATCAGACATCATCCACAGGAACGCTATACAAAATACTCATATACGTCTTGGCACAATCATGTCGCTGAAACTGCGAAGGCTGCTTCTCGAACCAGAAAACTGTACATACCTCAGCTACTTTTGATGCTTTATGGAGCTCATACCAGACCTCCTTTGAAGTATTGGCTTCATGTATGAAGCTCCGCCCCTAAGCATACCCTGAAGAATGTATCATATTGCCCCCCAACCGATTTCCTAGAGACTTTGAAGTCCACAAGATACTCGTTAGGATAACAAGAGGATTGTTCCGAATTCTTGGGGTTCTTGTTAACTACTCTTCGTGAGCAAAACAATAGCAAAATCAATACTCCTGACCGCTCTGGATTGAATAATTTCGTACAGTCCATCTTGTCTTGTGTTTGTTAATCTTCTGCTGGAAAAATCCTCAGTTGTTTACTTTGTAGCAAATGTTCAAGAGGTACGGAAAACTCATGTGAATTTCTGAAACTTCATCTAGCTTTTCCTAATATGACTAACAACCAGTCCGTGCAAAGCTTATTGTTAAATCATCTGAAAGTGGAATTTTAACAGGTGATGATCGACTGTATTGCCAAACATGCGACAAATTAACTGACTGTTATAAGGAAACAAGTATATCTGTATATCTGAGGCACCAGTCAATCAAATCATAACACTGATGATCTTCAAACAAGACTCAACCTCTAACGGAAGCAAGGAACTCTTTTGAAGATTCAAAATAGATGAACATTTCAATCTAGCAGACAACTGTTATAATATTCATGCAGTCATTGTTCAATTTTTATTGTTGTTTTCATTTTCATTATGTTATATGCTCTAAGAAAAATTAAATGTTGTCCTGAAGCTGCTGGATTCTATTCAGAAAAGAGCCTTCCGCCCGACTGGAGACACGAACATCACTTCAACCTTGATAGTCTGGAACATCGGAGGAATGTTGGAGATTTATCACTCTTCTATAGACGCTTTCACTATGGAAGGTGTTGGTACTTTCGATTCTACAAAGACGGTACATATTAGAAATACGCGTGGGAATGCTCATCGTTTCCAGGTTCAACACCTCAAACTTCACTGCTTGAGTGAAGTTCAACGCAGTTTTCTATATGAAGAACTGTGTTTATGTAGGATGGGCATCCTGAGAAGGTTTTTCCGATTAAGTTTGATATGCAGCAATTCGAATTCAACGTGAATCCCTACTTTCGTACAGGCACCGCCTCTAGGATGTTCCTGTTGTGCTTTTAATTTGTGGCTCTTTTCTGGATGGAACCTAGTAACTTCAGGGTGTTCTTGTAATCTTGTGAAAAATACTCCAGAACAGTGGTTCGGAATAGTGTTCCGAGCTTCTGAAAAGCAGCCTTTGCAATTCCAGCGACATGATTGTGCTAAGACATATTGGTGCCCATTCATGGCATTAAATTGAAACTTGTTAGTTCCACCCCAATTCGAAATCAGTTCTAGATCTTCATTAAGATATGCAACCTCCTACTGCCAGTGGAGATGTGTATCTGCAGCCGATGTCCTGGAATCCAAATAGAATGACGAGTTAAGTGATCTGTCAACAGGAAATCTTGAAATTGTATTCTTGGTTTTTTCCAATAAGTTGTTGATATACAAAAAAAGGGTTGGAGACAATATGGCTCCCTGGATAATACTAGTGTTGATGGTAGAAGTATTTGAGAGATATTCATCGGTGGCCACTTACAGGAAAGGTTTTTTTCAGGAAACTGGAAATCCAGTCAAAGAAGTGATCATAGCATCGATATTTGACCAGCAAATCCTCATTCCACACCCATTCCTTGTGAGACAGGTTGAAAAGTTTACAAAATACTGGTGCGAGTTCATTTTGCGCACTTTTCAAATACTGTGACGGGCACTTC
>WOGO01009147.1:0-10333 GCA_015342085.1 Leptinotarsa defecta
TATTTTTGAAGTGATTGATCAGGGTATCCAGAACTATGTTCCAGACAAAGGGTGCTAAGAATCCTCCCTGTGGACATTCCCTCATGACCAGTCCTCTCACTGTGATGTCTTCTACATTGATACTTATTGCTCTACTAGAGAGCATCTTGAGTAAACATTCTCCTACTACCAGGGATACATTCCTGGAGTGTAGTTGCTGAGTAATTGTTAGAAAGGTTGTTTCATCAAACGCTCCCTCGATATCTATGAATATACCCAGGGTGGGATTCTTTGTTGTCCAATGATTTCTCGATTCTGCCAACCACATGGTGAAGAGTCGAATTAATAGACCTTCCCGAAGAATATGCATGCTGATTTGGATGAAGTGGGTTGTGAACTAGTACTTCATCTCTTATGTACCGCTCACATAGCCTCTCCATAGTTTTCAAGAAAAATCGATGTGAGACTAATTGGTCGGAATGCTTTTGGTACGGTGTAGTCCATTCTACCTGGTTTGGGTATAAATACTACTTGTAGTTCTCTCCACTTACTGGGAAAATACCTCAAAGCTAGAGAGACTCACGCCGCACCAACCAGGTGCGGCATGAGAACATCCAGTCCCCATTGAAGTAGGGCTGGAGAAAACACCTCCATAATATCGAGCTAGTGGACAGACCTCTATGCAGGATGTGTGTACAGGAAGATGAGACTGTCTCCCAGCGACCTGCACACCTTCCTGGAAAGGACAGGTTGGACGATGACCTAGGAGGACAACTCCTAGGGAGGTTGTACAATAGGTCACATCATTACACTCACCATCCCTACTGTATAGATTAATTTGAATAATCAAATACTCAATTTGTCAGTTTTGAATTCATCAAATACAATAACGTAAATATGTAACCATAATTGGTCCATTAATATACACCTTCCGAATGAATAAACAGAAATGAAATCTCGCGAAATATGTATCCGTTCTACACAAGACACCAGTAGAATAACATCCTGATGTACTCGTATTGAAACTAACTGAAGGCAGCCAAACATTAGAGGTCAGTAATCTCATAAATTTCCTCACCTTGATGTGTCTGTCAATGAGCCAGTTCAATTCAATGTCATCGTCGTCCTCGCCGAAGGGGTTGATTAAAACTTCCGCTACTTTGAGCCATCCCACATAGAAGCAAAACTGAAAATTGAAGATATTGTGTTTACACAATCGATTGTTGGTTGTGGCGTGGGTTTGAAACGAGTGGTTAACAATTATTCATGTAATGTAACAGTTTTCTATGATTTTACGAGTATAAGAAAATCTATCACTAGAGTGATGAGCACAAAGATCTATACAAATGTGAAGTGAAACGTATTTTGGGCAGACATATTTTTGTGTGAAAGAGACACTTAGTTCCTGGTACATAATTTTCAATTGGAGAAATAAAATTTTCGTAAAACGTGTCTTGAAAATTCAGTGATTGATTTACAATTGATCTAGATTCAAAACTTTTTTGATTTCATTAACATAAAAACCGATAACTACAAAAATTAGTCGCTCTTCATCATAACAAAAATCTTTCATGAAAAGCGTGCCTCTTATAAATTGTAACTTTTGTTAACTAATATAAAATAAGTGGTACTAAAGTAGGTGGATTCTGAATATAAACAATGAATAAAATAGCAACTTTTACATCAGATACGACATTCAAAAGAAACGGAAACAATAATCAGCTCTACAAAAAAAACTTTTTAAAAAATTGTTTTGATTTCGTTAACTGATTCTTTTGACAAAATAAATCAAATACTTCTATTACACAAGCTCTCGAACGTAGGTTTTCCCAAAATGTATATAGCACTTTTGGAATCATATTTATTCAACCGTAAACAGTTTGTTCAATACAATGGTTACAAATCGGAAGTGTCTACGGCAACCAGCGGTGTACTACAGGGATCTAATTTAGGCCCACTGTTGTTCTTGCTGTACATAAATGACCTGTGTACATCTCCCGAATGCAAGAGGCTTATGTTCGCCGATGATTTAAAATTATAAACGTTCGTCACTTCTTTAAATGATTGCAGTTATTTGCAGATCCAGTTGAATATTTTTCATAGGGGGTGTATCAAAAATAAACTTCCAGGGAATATATCCAATTGTAAAGCAATGCCATCTACTAGGAAAAGTAATAGCAGTAAATGCAGCATATCGTGCATACGGCTTTATTGTAAGAAATTGTAACAAAAATGTATTTCTGTTTTGTCCAATCAAAACTAGAATATGGATCTCGAATATGGAACCCCATATATGGAGAAGGCACAAAAAAAAATTCTGAAATTTTTGAGCTTTAAAATTGATGGAGTATACCCACCTAGAGGCCAAAACTATGTTTCTTTATTACAAAGATTTGACTTTATATCCTTAGAAAAACGCAGGGCGCAAACTTCCTCAATATTTCTGTACAATCTTTTGAACAATAAAATTGATTCCTGTGAATTATTATCTTACATCAACATATTTGTACCCCGGCAAACATCTCGAAAAAGCTGCACTTTTATGTGTAAACGGGCGCAAACTAATCTTATGCTTAAGGCACCAATCTATGTAATGTGCACGAACTATAACAAAATTTGTGAATATTGTGATACTTTTTCTGTTCATTCATCAAATAAAAAAATAATCCTGGAGCATATATCGTATGATAACGCTGAGATCTCTATGTATCAGTGCTAGGAGTATATTTAATATATATTGTCATCTTAAATTGCTCTGTAAATGGTTGTTACTGTTGGGCAATAAATGCTTTATCATTATTATTATTATTATTAACAGCTTAGCCCTTTTCCTTTTGTTTACAGATGAATGCGTCGTTGTTTTCAACATGTACACAGCTTCTTTGAACCTTTGTTTTAAATCACTCTCCCTTCCTGTCAAGTTAGTAGATCTAAACATGTTTCAAGTATTCTAAGCTGACTTCTCATATTTTTTGTTTCTTGTACTTGCCTATACAGACTTTCTGTGGTCATTTGGTTTCCCCAATTGAATAATTAATCATCAGCTGTGATGGCGTCATGGCAACAGAATTCAGAGTGGGGACGGAATGAGAGAGTAGTAGATAGAGAAAAAGGAATAGAAACTCGGAGAGGGAAATATAGGTATCATACAGCTGCACGCATTAAACTTTATCGACGAATTTGTTATATTTCGGCTTGCGGAAATCGTCAGATTATATATTTTTCGTTGTCCTTGAATTATTTCTTTCAAAATAAAAAAAAAATTAGCTACGCTAGCGAATGTCGAAATGACGTTTTTTTTTTACAACTTTGCTGCCCTCCTCTTTCTACACTTCACTCTCAAATTGTCAGATTACTGGAATATACACTTTTTAGCATGTAATTAACTCACCCTACCTCAATCTGACGCATTCGAGAATTTCTGATGATCAATTTTTTTTACTAATCTGTTCCTTTATCCTCCACGGGACTCATATTTGGTGGAGGTAGTTAACCGGGTACAAAGTATCCCCCTGTATATTAATCTGCCGCGCTTTAGTAAATCCCAAAATCCCCGCTTGGGCTCCCCTATTATTATTGCATATTAACGACTTATTTATTGGAAATAAACAAGAATCCAATATATTGTCTTGCTGACGACAGCACACTTGTCTCGTCATTTCGTTTGGATTTCAGGACATCGTGTGTGGATGCACATCTTCACCGGCAGCAGGAGGTTGCATATCTTTATGAGAACCTAGAAAATAATCAGGTTCAAATCAATGCCTCGAAAACCTAGACATCAAATTTCTCCAGAAAGGTAAATGTCTCAGAACCGGGTAAAATAATATCAGGACAAACAATTCCGCTTTCTGCTTCGATAAGTTTGTTGGGGGTTGAAATGGACACCAATATGTTTTGGCACAAACATATCGCTGGAACTACAAAGGCTGCTTCTTCAAAGCTTGGAACACTGTTCCAAACCAGAAATCTGTACTCAATTCAGCATTTTTCGATGCCTTCTTAGGCTCAGATCATACCTTTGAAGTGTTTCCTCGTGTATGGAGCTCCGCTCCTAAACGTACCCTGAAGCTGCTGGATTCCATCCAGAAAAGAGCCGCCCACATCAAAGGAAGGTTGGAGATTCGTCTCTCTTTTAAAGATACACTCATGGAAGGTTTTCAAGTGACTTGGCCCATTTCAATCCCCCAAGAGCGGTACATATCAGAAATTCTCGACGTTCTGTGGCTGCTCATCTTTTTGAGGTTCAACTCAGTACACCTCAAACTCCACTGTTTGGAGACTGTTCCATTTAGAGAACTGTGTGTTTTCCTTCATCCCTTCGATATATATCTCTGGTTGAAACTCGCTTTCAATCAACTTTCTAGTTGAGACGATTATATAAGTACATTTCTCAATAGCTCACGATTTCGAAATCTCTGACGTGAAATTAATCTATTGGAAATACTATCCCAAAACCAGAACAAAAATAACAGTCTCTCAACGCTATCCAACCATCAGTCACAATGATCTCCTGAGGACGCTATTTTGGGTAGTGAAACGCGCGTCTAGATACCGTAATTTTGGTTCTGGTGTTAGGAAAGCGTTTTTAATAGAACGTAGAATATAACAAACTCATTCAAATTTTTTATGAAACGAATCACATAAAATTCGGTAATATAAATGATGAATCCCACTCAAATGAAGACCGAAAATGAAAAACCTGAATTTCAGGAGATTTCATTAACCCGCAAGCTGAAAAAACCAGGGAAAGTTATGAAACTCAATTTACATAACGAAAATGAAAAATATCTCTGATGTCGGAGGTACAATAAGAAATATCTCTCTGAGGTGAATAATAAAGAGGCAGGTGTATATTGATTCCAAACGTACTCCAAATTGAAAAACTTTGAAACAACATCTTTGTTCGAAGCCAAATTGAAGTGTGAAGGGGGATTGGTGGGTCTTATTTTAGAAATAACCCAGTATACTTCAATCAATTTCATGATTGCTAAATCAATTATTTGGTCAGTTAGAATTCGAAGTAAATTATTACGAGACACTTTGACAATGGAACTTCCCACCTTTCTCAGAACCTTTTGCGCTTGGAAACTTGCAACTTGGAAACTGGTACAACCTAAAATGAGGTTAGAAGTCACGAAATATAATGAGAACAGTTGTAATAATGCCATGATGAAACTAATTTTTTTTAAATACTGTCCAAATATCAAGGTGCGAAAATTATTTACATGGATGGCTTCAAAACTAATGATGGAGTAGGAAGTACATTTTATACGCCACGAGGAAGCCACTTTCGTTCGCTTTCAAAGTTCTAAAGCATATTTACTGCTGAATTATATGCCTTTTGACAAGTTTTGGGTTATTCCGAATCAGTAGAACAAACTACTGTCATAATATGACTCATTGAGCTCTCTCCAGGCTATGAGGACCATTTTCTCGAAAGATCCCCTTGTTTAACAAATAATCGTGTTGACCAGCTAGGTACCAGAAAACAAAAAAAAATATATACTTTATTTGGTCACCGGAACATGTCGAAATCCCTGGAAATGAAACAGCTGATAACGCAGCCCGTCGAGCAGCAAGTACAACCGAAATCCATCGATTCGATCCAATGACCTCGAAAGAATACTAGACTTCGAGATTAAACATAACTGGCAAACGGAATGGGATAGTGATAATGGGAAACTCAAAGCTGTCAAACCCAAAGTGAAAAAAACGAACTCTTCAGGCAAACTAATACGACGTGAACGAGTGATTCTAATCCACCACCATACTTATTACGGGACGATAGACCAGAAGTATGCAACATCTACAATAATTTGACAAATCTGAAGCCACTCCTGACCGATATGCCGGCCAGTGAACAAACATATGACATAACCGCAAAAGGAATGCAGTCGACAACCGCCGGTAAAAGTCTAGTTGAGTATCAAACCTACTACAGATTTCTATATGGAACCGTTACCTATATAAGCCCGGCTTCCCGACCTGAGAGGGCAGTTCAGAAAGTGAATCGAGCGGTTAAACAAGGAATTCAGATAGTGGAAATAAATTAAGCGTTAGTTGCTGAGTGTTGCAAATAAATTAGTTTGTGATAAGTGAATTAATGTTGTTTAAGACAGTTAATTGACTAATTTGTTATAATAGAATAGAAACGGTCAATCACATCTTATTCAAATGTCAAATTCATGAACAACTTAGACAGACACTGAATATGCCTAAGACACTACAAGAATGCTTGCTGAATGATGTGGCCCAAATCAAAAATACGTTGAATTTTATAATAAAAAGTAACCTCTACCAAAAAATGTAACTGAGGTTTTACGTGTTCAGCTGAGAAGTAACAGTTGATGTTCCTAGCAGTTGGTGCTGCCCAATAAAAAAATCTAGTCTAGTTTCAACCGACTGAAAAGAGCGGATACGGTTAACTATTGAAAGAAGACAAATACAAGTAAAAGTACTTTACACTATGTGATCTTCCATTAGATATGGGTAATTTTTGTACTTATTGATTTCCATCCTTTCCAGAAGGTCGAATTCATGAATAAACTCATGCCCCTCTGTAGGTAGGTAGGTAGCGTATGTTGAAATCATTTTTCCGTTCTGGAAACTGATTTTATCTTAGCGTAAAAGCACATGTCGCGGTTTTGTGAAACGTTTATGATGAAAAGCGAAATCTCACTAAGTTTTAGAACTGGATCCATTTCCCCACTGCTTGAATCCAAAAACCATCAACCTACCAAAAAAGGAATCATCGAGACTCCAGTGAATCGTGCTTTCGGGCTCTGTAACACGAAGAAAAGTTCGAGAAAGAACTAAGCATCATCAAAAAAGATCTTCAACGGAAGGGTGCTGTGGAAGACATTTTGGCTAGAAGATAGCAAGAGCCTTACAAGGAAGAGAAGCCAACACAACCAGTGCTTGCTTTCCCTACGTCAGAGTACTGTCGAAAAGGATAAGAAGAAGTGGGACCAAGTACAACGTCTAAACCTGCTTCAGATCCGAAAACACCAATTGTAGCAGTCTCACGAAAATCAGGCCACCAAACGTAGACTGCGATTCCAAGAAATGCATTTCCCGGATATCGTGTGATTGAGGCGAACACTATATCGATAAAACTTAAAGGCCATTGAAAACCCGCATTGCCAAGCACAAGAGAAATACACAGCAAGAAGAAACAAGCAAATCAGGAATGACAGAACATGTTTGTATTCATCAACATAACATCCAGTGGTCATTCAAAGGGAGGAACACTGGTTCAAGAGGTAGTTCAAAGAAACGACATAAATATTGTTCAATGATGTATTCAGTCAAGCAAGCGTAGAGATACGCAATATATGAAAATCTGTATCAAGCGGGAAAACGGCCAAGCCCCGCTAAGCCGGTGAAGCTGAGAAAGGAGAAAGGGAATAGGTGGAAGAGTTCAAATGAGCTGTAAGTAGTTATCTCTCGGAGGAATAGTCCAGTCATCCTCTGAAAACGATTGTGTACACTAACAATCTGAACGTTGTGAAGTTACTTGGTTTGAAATCTTTTTCAATTTTTCAATTTCATTTTTAATTGTTCAATTTTCAATATTTGCTTATTATTATTCTATTGTAATTTTATTTCACACAAAGAAAAAAATATCCCAGAACACGGCCGGTTCCTTGAAATAACAAAAATTTAATCCATATGGCCTTAAATCGACATCATTTTGGAATACTAATAACTTCCACCAACAATTATTCATCAAAAATATATTTTTAATAATGCAAAATATCATCAGTAGAAAGAATAACAGATTTTTTTAATAACAAACAAAATATGAAAGTATCATTGGATATTTGATATACTTATGATATTCAAGTGTTTCACCAATTGTTTCAACCCTGAAAAAAAAGTTACATCCCAAAATTAACGGCTTTCAGATCGCGGTCATATTTTTTATATTTTTGAAATGATATTTTCAAAATGTATCCATGATAACGTTCATTTCAAATATTACTTGACTTTCTCATCGAAAATTATTTGATATGTACCATATGTATTGAATCTATTGGAGCCTCTGGAGACACCCTACATTTTGTTTTATGAGAGAGAGGACATTGGCAGATCAAGATCTTCAGATAATGTGGTGCTGCAGGTTTTTCCGGGTTTTCCTGCAGCTGAAAAAGCAAATGCGCCACTGGTATCAATGAAGCCGCCCCGGAGCCACAATTAATTTTTGTTTTTGTTTAATAAATTCATGATTTGTATTTCAGGAACATCAAAAAATTCATCACGAAGTAAACAAACATAAAATAAAGAGACATTCTGTTTATTAGTGAGTATTATTGGTGTGTCGGCAACTATTGATTTTGTTTTTTCAAACGAATTCAAAGACAACGAAAAATTAGGAATATCTAGTGAATAGGCAGTTATGACAATCTGATAAGAGAAAGAGTTTGAAATTGTCTTTGTTATGCATCGAAATATCAATAAGATGCTTTCTCCTCAAGTTGAAATTATGAACATCTGTGTATGTAACTCTCCTGCACAGATATTCAGGTGTATTATTTTTGAAGATTTTATAAAATAAATAACGTGCATGTAATAGACGACTATTAGGCATACTGAACCATCCCATTTCTTTCAGCTCATGTGAAATCTAATCCTAATTTTAAGTCTGAGAATTATATGTATACATGCATTTTGTACTTTTTGAATACGAAAGGCATCAGACTTCTGAAGAAAAGGATGTGATAGAACCATCGAGTCAGATAACATTATTTTTGTTTTGAAGTTCATTTCATTTCGATGAGGATATAACAATTTTAAGCGGCGTATGCCGATGTCAGTTATGTATGTTTGTTAAATCGCAAGTTCGAGTCTAGATGCACACCAAGATTTTTTAAATGATCACTGAAACTGATGACATCATCATTGATATAGATTCGTAATTTATAAGTAGCCTTCATTTTCTTTATTCCATTCATAGATTTTTCAGAAAATGTTTTTTCGATAATATTACGAGTCACCATAGGTCTTCATTAATTATATCATTAGATACTCCAATTCCATTCAAATTAAAAAAAAATACACTTGAGGATATCGGCAGTGGGAAAAATGATGATGAAAGTTTGATGTGTGCAATGCATATAAAAGAGGACCAAGAATGCTACCTTGTGGTACACTTCATTGCATGGTGAGACTATCTGAAAGTTCATCATCAATTTACACTTGTTGATTATTTGTTAGGTACCTACTATTGTTGTTACAACTCAGTGATTGACTCGAGTGGGAAATTGAACGGGCTAGATGGTGAAACAATTTTTAATGTTTATTGAAAAACTGGGCCATTCCTCAGCAGGTGATATAGGTGACTAATAAATCAAGTGACTTTTGTCACAACCTGGCACAATCACAAAGTGACGAACCATCTTGATCTGAATTTCCTTGGCCCTCCTATTAAACACGTCATGGATTTTCTGGCAATTATTCTCAAACACTCTTTCGAAGGGAAAACATATTCACGAAAGGATACAGTATTGTCGAACAAAATTCTGGAAATTTCTGTACTGAAATCTGGACAGATCTAATTCATGACTAGATAAAAACGGATTTTGAGGAGTGCAAACACGATTGAACTCTGTGTCACTTATAACAGAAAAGAATACTCATACCAAATCACTTAAAATGAACGAAGAAGGAATATAACATAACAAGTGCTGGAATTGAGAACGTTAAAATGTCTACAAATGAAAGATACACAAACGTGCGCAGGCACTTACGCAACCACGCAGGCAGTCAATAGGTTTTGTTCATTCAAGGGACTAGTCTAGGGCTAAACTCAAGAAGTTTACAGAATCATGATGATTCAAGAGTTTCAAACATTGAGAATGTGATGAGTTTATTGGGCAAATAAAAAAATATATGAAGAAGAATATATTTATTGAAATAGGTAACCCTAACACACAATATTATATAAAACATATTACTATCATAGGAATTGATAATAATTATATAAAAAAAACTCAAAATGTACATATAGTTCAAAATTGAAAATAAAAATTTTCAGTTTGAAAAATCACAACATATGCTATTAAAAATACATTGTAATATAGGTGCAGCTCCAATGCAATGATAAAAAGCATAAAACCACATACAAATACTATATTTATTAAATAATGGTATCTTACCAAGTATTATTCTATCTAGCATTATGAATGTATTTCAATAACTGTTTTTTTTTAAATACTTGATAATGGACTAGATTTAATTTTATTTGGTAATTTATTGTATGCATCAAACCCTCTGAAAAATAAAGAATTCATGGCACTTCTCCTATTTGTTCTGCATAAATGCAAATTAGTAAGATTTCTTGTGGCATATT
>WOGO01009148.1:0-10332 GCA_015342085.1 Leptinotarsa defecta
TTTATGCAACTAGGATAAAGTAAGCGTTTTGCTTATTTTTGAGACATATCCCCTTTATTTTAAAAAACAAGTTCGGTTAATTGTCATCAATTCATGTATACATAACAAACTCATCATGGAGTTCAACTTTTCTGCTACATTTTTACTTATACGGATATTTTTAGAGAGAAATTAAAAATTTGCTATAGAAATTTTAACATGACTGGTGCAAAGTTTCAATCACTTTTCAAAATTTTAGTCTTCTTTTGGAATGATGTGTTTTAAATTCAGAAATTTTTCATCGATGTTAGTTATAGGATTTCCATTCTGGTCTGAGAGGAAAGAATACAAGCATTAACTAAAATAAAATTTATTTACTCTAAACAACTAACAATATCATAATTTCGTCTGATCAAGTAGCCCTGCATCTTTGACCATCTGGTGGAATATTCCGTCTCCATCAGCCAACAACTTTTGTGGCCTATCAAACTCTTTGATCTCGCCTCTGTCCAGAACCATAACTTTATCGCACTCCAAAATAGAACGTAATCTGTGCGCAATAGTAAGAACCGTACACCCAGCAAAACTCTTTTTAATGGTGTCATGGAGGAGAGCATCTGTCTCATTGTCCATATTGGCAGTTGCTTCATCTAAAATAACTATTTTTGCCTCACGCAGAATTGCTCTGGCAACACAGACTAGTTGTTTTTGACCCGAACTGAAATTGGAGCCGCTATTCGTTACCTCCAAGTCCAAGTTCGTTATAAGATTTTTGAGGTTAACCTCTTCGAGAGCTTTCCATAGCAGTTCGTCCTTAAATTCTTGGAAAGGATCCAGGTTGGTGCGGATGGTTCCAGTGAACAAAATGGGGTCCTGTGGGATTATCGCCAATTTCTTTCTCAGAAACTTCAAGGATAAGGTGCTTATGTTGACATCATCGATTAGTATTTTGCCATCAACGTTGTATGTCCTGAAAATTGACGATATTATGGATGACTTGCCGGCTCCTGTCCTGCCCACTATGCCGATTTTTTGTCGCGGTTCAATTTTGAAATTTAAGTTTGTCAACACTGTTTCGGTGTTATTGTAAGTGAGAGATACTTTTTCGAAAGTTATTGCTCCGTTGCTAGGCCAGTGTTCAACGTCTGACCCATCCTGTGGCTCTGAAAGAATTTCTGTATATTCTAGCAACCTTTCCACCGACGTCATCAAGTTTTCCAGTTCCGCCCATGATTTAACTCCCCATTGGATTATTCCCGATAACATGAAAACTTGGCCCAGGGCTAGACCAACGTTACCGGCACTGGAACCTATAAAATAATAATGAATATTTTTAGTAAATACTACATGGCTGAACAGTCACGGGCCTAACAGATAGATGGCATTCACCGCTTTTTCAGTTAGTATAAACCTTCGAAAGAAAGCTGTTGAAACTTGATGATATTCTTTTCATAAGTTTGTGGGTTATTGTGCTACTTTTGTTATTTTCAAAACAATCAACAACAATTTCGTGTTTCGATTTTATACTATTTCTCGATGGGAAAAATACTGTTCAAGCGAAGCAAAGGCTTGAAAAATGTTATAAGGACTCCGCTCCATCAGAAATAACAATTAAATGTTGGTTTGCTGAAATATGGTGGTAGAGACACCGATGATGGACGTCCAAAGGAGGCAGTATCACCAGAAAACATATGAAAATCCACAAAATTGTTTTGAATGATCAAAAAGTGAGGTTGCGAGAGTTAGCTGACATTTTGAAGATATCAAAAGAACGTGATGGCTTATATTGCATGAGCATTTGACTATGAGAAAGCCTTGTTCAAAGTAGGTGCCGCACGAGCTCATTGTTGACCAGTGAGCAAGAACGTCTTGATGATTATGGGCAGTGTTTGGCTATGTTTAAACTAACAAACCCGAATTTTTGCGACATGTCACTATGGATGAAACATGGATCCATCACTCTACCTCAGAATCAAAACGATCGTCATCTGGGTGGAGAGCATCTGGTGAACCTCATCCAAAACGAACGAAAGCACAACGATCGACTGGAAAGGTTATGACCTCGGTATTTTGGGATGGACGTGATGTAATATTCATCGACTATCTTGAGAAGGAAGATACCATCAACAGTGAATATTATATAGCGTCTTTGGAGCGTTTGAAGGACGAAATTTCAGAGGAATGACCGCATATAGCAAGACATCGCAGCGTGTCACAAGTCAATCAAAACAATGGCGAAACTGCATGAACGGAACTTCTAATTGCTCCCACATCCACTGTATGTGGATGTGGGAGCAATGAAGCTGGTGACTCTCTTGCAAAGGAGGGTGCTGCAAGCGGCTTCAATGGACCAGAACCTGTCATTGGCATCGCTTTGGGCTTTGCTAAACAAACATTTAAAACCTAGATGAACTACGATTTCTAACAGACCTTCTTACAGGTCACTGTCATTCGAATCATCACATGCAGAGACTTGGACTGTCGGAAGACAGTGTGTGTCGCCTCTGTCTGGAAAATGATGAAACAGCAGAGCATATACTTTGTGCCTGCCCCGCTGGGGATCAAATCAGCTCTCAGAGCAATATTGGAAGAAAGAGTCTCTAAACAAGAAGTGATATGAAAACACTCAACCTCTTTTGCACGTTCTTATTGAACCTCCTGAAAATAAGACGCTCACCTCCTAATCATTTCCCGATGGAAACAACTAGTTGAGCTTGCCCTCCCGAAAAATTTCCAGAACAAGTCTTGGTTTCTAGAACAGACTGAAAAATATCCCAATTTTCAAGTGATCTATTTAACAAGACGAACAAAATGGTTTGCCACAGATCCATCAGGAGTTTGAATTGTTCTCATAAAAGACGGTCAAAGAAAATTTGGAAAAACATTCTCCAAATGACGGGCAGCACAGTCCTTCGCGTATTTCTGATATGTACTGCTCTTGGTGGAATCAAATGTGCCAAGTTACTTGAACACTTCCCGTAAAAGTATCTATAGAAGAGAGACAAATCTTCAACCTTTCTTCGATGTTCCAGACTATCAAGATTGCAAGTGATGTTCGCGTCTTCAATCAGGCGGATGGATGGAATCCAGCAGTTTCAGAGTATGTTTGGGGGAGGAGCTCTATACATAAGTACAATACTCCAAAGAAGGTCTGATCCGAACTTTATAGATCATCTACAGTTTTCTGGTTCAGAACAGTGTTTCAAGCTTTCGAGAAGCAGCCTTTGCAATTCCAGCGACATGATTGTGCACATATTGGTGTCCAATTTAATCGGTGTCCAACCGAAGCAGTAAGCGAGGTCTGGTGAAATGACAGGGTAGCAGTCATTAAAATTCATTCAGTGAAATATCGCAGATCAGTTGTCATGCTTTGTGACTTTGATATTTTGTGATTTTATTCATTTCGAAGGAAGAGGAAGTTTGCAATTGATGAATGAAAGATTTTGCCAAAGTCGTCTTTAAAAGTTTTTTCAATGAGAAATCAATGCCTAAGAACTGTGTCTCAAAACTTTGAAACAATGGGTTCAATAACTCATATCTGATACATTTTTAAAAAAACACTTCATTGTGAGATTTTCACTTGACGATTTTACCAAAACGCAATAAGTGTTTCGCCATACAACGGCTTCTTCGGATGTGTTTTTAATAACTCAAAGTAAAGTTATGTTAGTCATGGATTTTCATCAAGTATCCGCCAATTTCATCATATATCTGATGTATTCATATCTAATACATTCCTAGTTACTTCTTCGTAGAAAAAAAGACTTACGAGTCAAAATACCCTGAACGTCTTTCCTTATGTTCAATTCTAATCATGAATCACACAACATATGACAGCAAAGTCGCATTCATTCCTTCCTAATAGGATTACCCGCGCGCATAGATGATTTATCGTTCATAAATGATTTGAAAAAATCACAGGAATCCATGCCCAACGCGGGTACTTGTATGTTCAATAGTAAATTACACTATGAAATATGTTATTATCATTAACTCCTGGAGAGTGCCCCACAGATTGAACTTTTTTTCATTCAACGACCGACAGACAATGAGCATAATGATAGATGAATGGAAATCATCTCGAAAAGTACGAAACTGAAATAAGAAATTTCGAAATTTGGTCTTTATTCATATTGGATGAATTGATATTGACAAGTATAACAGGCAGTTCTAGGAGTTAAAACGTCGAGGAAATTCTTCGAAAGTTTTTTTTTTGTATACAATTGATTTTGGTTACGTATTCTTTAGACCGGCCGTTTCATTTTTAGCTTTCAAAAAATGACACAAATTTCACCTCTCATTTTGTTGAAGTGAGGATATTAATAAGTTTGACACGGCGGTGGCATTTTTAAATAAATACAGTCCCTAGCACATAGAGGAAATGCTCTCAATATATGGCAGGAAGTGTTTCAAATATCAGTCCTAATTTTATATAAAGCTGTCTCTGAACATGCTGGATTAAAATATATTTCTCTGTCGTCGAACTTTCAGCTTTTCCATTAGGACCATGCACAAACGCTTTTATTTTAATCATATATTAGTCTTTCAAAAGTTAGCGCGCCACTTCTTCAATATGTACATGGGCAGCTTGTTGATTCTGGTTCGAGTAAATATTATTTTCCCAGTAAAAAAAATAGTCACAATATCCCCTCTTAAGTAACGCAAATTAGTCTCATGCTGTAGGCTGTGCCCAATCACGTTTCAGTAATTTGTTATCTTGAGTACGTTTGTAAAAACAGTTTCTAATGAAAGACAACAAGTAAAATATGGATTTTGATAGTAAAAAATGAGTGTTTTTTCCGCAAACTTTTGTACCATATCCAGTAACCTCATTGGCTCAAAGCAGGTCTGTCAAGCAAGTGATGGCTGGATTAAGTGTCAACCAGCTTCTGTATGTTTTTTTTCAATCACTGATCTAGTGATTTCTAAAGTTGCTTGATCTAAATGAAATGTACAATATTCTTTTAAGTCACCAGTTCGAATGATTTATGAAAGATGATGAAATATTCAAAATTTCAACTGTTTACAGTCAGAACAGGTTTGTTATCTATGATTTTTTAAACTGGCATTCGACTGAAGATGTGTAACGTGCAGTGTAATAGATACAATAGTGAACATATCACATTATCAGTTTTCACATTCGTAACAGAGTTATTGTTGGAAAAAAAGAATAGACTTTCAATTTTTTCTTGATGAGTCCAAACTCAATCTAAGATATAACCAGAACATTTAGAGACGACGTAACGAAGGAAAAGCATAATTCAAAACGGTCATTTGGCTGCCTCCCATTTCTTGACAATGAGCAAGTCTGTCACTAAAACTAGTAAGTCCTCCAAAGTTTGTTCAATTCTGAAAATTATTCAAGTGATTCTGTTTCTGAGTTCATCCGGAGTACCTGGTTCAATTTCGTGGAAAGTCTTCTTGAATGACATGTAGGAAAAATCTGACGATATCAAAACAAGAGAATGAACCGGATATAGGCTAAGGCACAGTTTAGTCGTATTTTTTCATCTGAATAGGGTTAAATGGCATATAATGCTTCATTTAATTTAATCTCCAGCCAATATTTCAATTTTGATGAGGTTTCACCAACGCAGACTGAAAGTTTGGTCAGCAATTCCATATCAGTTTTCCCTGTCTCAGGACACGAAATGAAGTGGATATAGGCTAAGGCAAAGTAAAGTTTAGTCATCTTTTTTCAACTAAATGGGGTGAAATAGCATATACTGCTTCACCTAGTTTCTTCTCCTGTCAATATTCCTATTGTAATGAGGTTTCACCAACACTGACTGAAAGTTTGGTCACCACTTCTACATCAGTTTTCCCTCTCTCAGAACACGAAATGAAGTGGATATAGGGCACGGCAAAGTAAAGTTCAGTCATCTTTTTTCATCTGAATATTGTTGTGAATCATGCCCAAAAAAAATAACGCCGGCCGCCACTGGTAGCCATAAAAACGTAGTTAAGAGCGCGCAAATGTACGATGATTCCCACCCACTCGAGAAGCAGCGAGAATAATGCTACCGATTTCGACGGAACTTCGGCGAAATTCCTAGGGCATTCGATTACGATATTTAAACGTTAGCTGCGAGCATATCGACACAGTCAAGTGGAAGTTACAGTGCGGTACGCAAAGTGATCTAGTAAGGCGATAGACATTCAAATAATAGTTTAAGTTTAGTTGAAGTGTTTGTTAAGTTTAAAGTGAAATAAAATCGAGTTTGATTATTCAGTATAGTCAATGATTGGTCAACCCACATGGAAAAACGTAATAATATGGTAAAATGGCATATACTGCTTTATTTGGTTTCATCTTCTGTCGATAGTCCTATTTTATTGAGGTTTTACCAACGCCAACTGAGAGTAGTTGGTGCTTTAACTCACCTGAAAAATATGTCATTCGAGCAAAGAATTTTTCATGATGATTTGAAAACAGCTATAGGGAGGGAACTCCTATGCTTGGTTGAAGTCGTATCTGAAAAACAGAAAGCAAATTGTAGAACTGAACTTGAAAGATATAACAGCACGATCAGAAACTTTGGAGACGTCCATGGGAGTTCCACAGGGTAGTATATTGGGGCCAATAGTCTTTTTATATTTACAAATGACATAAACATGGTGGTAAATTCAAATTCCGCCTACTTAGTTAATTATTCTGATGATACTAACCTATTATTAAACGCGATCCACTCGCCTATTAAGACAGTCAAGTGGAAGTTACAGTGCGGTACGCGAAGTGATCTAGTAAGGCGATAGACATTCAAATAATAGTTGAAGTTTAGTTGAATTGTTTGTTATATTTAAAGTGAAATAATCAAGTTTGATTATTCAGTATAGTCAATTATTGGTCAACCCACAGGGAAAAACGTAATAATATGGTAAAATGGCATATACTTCTTTATTCAGTTTTGAAAATGATTCAGGTATTGTTTCAATCACAATTTAGAGTCGAGTCATATATCAAAAAGTTTTGATCGACAACTTTGGTTCAAGTTTGTGTATAAGATATTGAGAAAAATATAGCTGAAATGTGTTGATTTATTCATGGCCAACATTTCAGTGTGTTTCCCAATGCAAAGTCAATAGATTATTTAAGAAAAAATTAATAAGAAATCAAAAACTAAAAAGAACTGATTCGTGAACTGAATCGTGTTAAAAGATCGTTAATTCAAAAATATCGCTCTGAAGCTCTGGCCTTGTTAAACGTGATTTTACAACTTCACGGGTGTGTACTTGAATCTGAATCAATGAGTTATGGTAACACAGGACCTTCCAGTAATAAATTCAATTTTTATTATCCCCGTTCATTTGTGGGTAGCACCGTAATCGTAATAAAGGTGGTCTATAAGGTTCAAAGAAAGAGTTTCTGAATAAATTTCACCAACTCTTTTAGCAGTAACTTACATCTTACTTTTCGATGAATGATTTATCTGTCTAGCAGTGTGTCATGGTGATGTTATTTACGAGCCAGACGAGGTCATCTACACTGAATGTGATAGAAAAAACTCAATTCACTCAAAAGAATATTTCAATAATGTTGGTCAGGAAATTATATATGTAGCTTTAACAACCATTTTGCAAATGCTGTTGTCAAAATTAGGTCAACACTAAATAATATCGGTAAAGTGAGCTGTTTTGAGACATCGATAGCCTCCAAAAATCACACCTTGTTTTTGAGTCCAGTCATAAAAAACATATGAAAAATAAAAAGCGCTGTGGAATTCCAATACATATCATTAATTTTGTATATATGAAAAGGTTGGTGCTTTAACTCACCTGAAAAATATGTCATTCGAACACAGAATTTTTCCTGCTGATTTGAAAACAGCTATAGGAATGGGACTCCTATGCCTGATTGAAGTCGTATCTGAAAAACAGAAAGCAAATTGTAGAACTGAACTTGAAAGATACTCTTTTTTATATTTACAAATGATATAAACATGGTGGTAAATTCAAATTCCGCCCACTTAGTTAATTATGCTGATGATACTAACCTATTGTTGACAGGTGCGAATTCACCACATATAATGAAACATGATAATACTGTTATAAAAAGGACTAAAAACGTTTTTCTGGGAAATGAGTTGATTTTAAATGATGAACAGATTGCGTCCTGTTCAATGTGTCGATGATACTTCAAGTTGGGTATATCAAATAGACAATCTCTGCAGCAAACTTTCTTCGACTACCTATGCTATGATGGTTTAGTGATGAGGCATTTTACTTGAAAAAACTTTTGGACAAAATTCAATGGTACGATATTTTAACTGTCAATCACAGTTATGTAACAGCCGTAGTCAAAGTCATAGATGATATTCATTCCTCGGTAGATATTAACAAATTGTGTGCATAGGTTTTGATAGATTGTTTCAAGCCGTTTGACACAATTCAGCTCCTCTTGTAGCTGAGGTTTTCAAATCATTCCATAAAGATAATTTAAAATCACCTAATTAGTCATTGCCAGTGTGTAATAATAAATAATACGAAGTCATATTTCACTGTTACAAGCAATGTTGTCCCCCAGGGTTATACTGTGGGACCTCTTTTATTCGTGATATTCATATATAGGTACGTCTTAATTTCCAAAATGCCTTCACCACACCAATAAACAATGCTGGTGACAAGCAAAAAAAAATGGAACTAGACGAATTTTTCGGATATGATGGTTGCCAAAAACTTAATGATGATATGGAGTCCCTGGTTGATTTATCAAAAAAAATTGTCTTTCTGTAGATGAGGAAATGATGCCTGAACAGCGTGAGTATCAAAATCGGTTACGTGCCATTGTTCCTGAGAGACGAGAAATATGATATTGAAAATCTTGGACTGATATATTATATGTAATGATAATATTAAAACAATGTATCGCAGCAGGAAGTTACTCGGCAGAAAATCCAAACGAATATTATGTGAAGCTCTTGTGCTATCGCATGGGAACTAGGCGAACGTGGTGTAATGGCGTTTATCTATTATGATCCGATAAAAGTTGAACATGGACGAACGGAAAATTTTTCATGTATTTCTCTTTCAGAAAAATATCAGTCAACTGTAACCCGGTAAATTTTCGAACAAATGTTCATATCTTGAATCTGAGATACAAAAACATGCTCACAATATTATTTGGGGTGGCATTTGTTGGTAGTTGAATAAAAATATTATATATTTATATGTCTATATTTCTTCGGATGAAGTTTCGAGAATTACCTCTGTACTCCTTAATATGTATTTTTGAAATGAATGACTCCATTTCTTGTCAATATATATTCCATATATATAATCTCTGTTTAATATGTAATTCTTGTACATATTTATAGATTTACTAATTTCTATTCTCACTCGTTTATGTTTGGTAACATGCACACGCAACACTCTAAAAACAAATTTTTGATATTCAATCGTTTGCCGGTTTCGTTTGACTCAATGAGGATATCAGATTATTTTGCGTTTTGAAAACCAGTGAAATACGTTATTTATTTATTTATTTCATACACTATTCTACAGGGAGTAACAATGGCATTTACAAATATGTACTTACATAATATAATTTGTGAACCTATATAAAAAAAATTGAAACAGAACTATCAGTTAGCTAAGAGATGTCTTTTGATTTGTATAAGCTGGCAGTTGAATATATCTAGGACACGACGAACAGAATTAGAGGTATCGCACATTTTATAAATTGGAGATTTTTTTATTATATTTTTTCGCGGAGTGTTGAGATGATAGGTGACAGTATTCCTAGATGACTGTCTAGGAACCAAAAAATTCAACATAAGTACAATTGAGAGTAGGTAATGATATTTTTGACCTTGAATAAAAAAAAATCAATAATATTTACGCCTTACCTCGATAATACAAAAATTGTGAGCTTCAAGCAATTCTTAATAATGTATTCCTACAGTAGGATACGTGCCTTCAAGTTTGAAAGACATATATTTTGGAAAGCGTCTTTGTAGGGCTTCTAGTTGATTTATATGAACCTGATAGTAAGGACTGTGCACAACAGATGCATATTCCAGCCTAGATCGAACAAAAGTGAAATAAAGTAATTTCAATGTTGAAGCTTTTTCGAAGTCTTTTGTATTTCTAAGCAGCTGTCAGAGTAGTGTCAATATGTTTATTGAAAGAGAGGAATAAATCAAAAGTAATACCTAGATCAGTGAGTGTGTCAGGACGCTCCAGAACTTGGATTGTTTATGACGTAGTTGTGTAATGTCAGATTCGTTTGATATGTTGAGAGATAGATTATTCTTCCGACACCATGTAGCAGGGCGAGACATTCGCAAACATTAGAACATGTTATATTGTGATAGAGTTTTAAGTCATCTGCGTATAAAAGGAAATTGACATCAA
>WOGO01009149.1:0-10332 GCA_015342085.1 Leptinotarsa defecta
GGAATGTATTCCAGATCACTAAGCCTAAGAATTAAGTGGGGAATGGGAAGAAATACCAGCGTGGTCCAAACAGAACTGGCTGATATCCCAATCGCCACAAAAGAATTAACCAAGAAAAGAACAGACAACGTATAACCTCAGGGCTAGTACTAGAGTGTCACTAAGATTTAGCCAAAGCCTCGGTAGATAATAACATTATCCTGAGGTGGGTTAAAGGTCACGACAGGAGTAAAGGTAATCGCATTGCCGACTCTTTAGCCAGGGAAGCGGCTGGACTTAGAATTTTAGGACCCAGTGGCACCTACTGTTGGATGACTTCGACAATTGCGGAACTAGCCAAACGTCAAACCCATGCTCAATCCCTAAAGAGATGGGATGGAATCAATGGATGCAATCTTGCCAGGATCACCCTGGAAACACCTCCATAATATGGGGCTAGTGGACACACCTCTATGCAGGATGTGTGAACGTGAAGATGAAATTGTCAGGCATGTCCTATGCGAGTGTCCGGAGTTATCGTCAATAAGAGAGTGTGTGTTCGACGAGTTTTGGCCTACACCTGCTGATATAAAGGAGATGTCTCCCAGTGACCTGTCCACAATGGTTCACATGTGGCCTAAGTGTTGTGGGCCTACACTCACACTCCCTACTCTACTGATACAGCATATCACTTTAATGTGTAATTAATGACACTGCAGTTTCATCCTATAAAGACATTTTCAAACTGTTTATTGAATATCAATGGAGTTCAATCTCAACACCAAACCGTTATTTTCAACACCTCAACACGTGTTTCAATTACCAAGTGATCATCTTCAAGAGGAAGATTAAACTGTTTATTGTTCAGAAATGTTTTGAAATACCACTTGAAAAGGATTTACCGAATTATTAAAGTTGATTACACAAAAAGCTTGAGTTACCAGATGCATGATTTATTTTTAATCAGTTCTTAAAGAGAATTTACCGAAGAAAAAATTGTTATTACTTTTCAGGTTTTCAGCGATACTCTTTTAGCAGCAACCGAAACTGGGAAAATATTCTTTTGTAGTTTAGAAGACGGGCACTATACCAATGTGCTAGAGGTAACAAAATTCCCAATATTGTCGTTACTTTGCACAAAAGAAGATGAAGAAAAAACTCTCCTCTACGTTGGATCATACGAGAATTCTTTGAAATTGTACAATTTTCACAGTCAATGCCTCCTAAAATCTGTGAATTTAACTGACAGTGTACAATGCATGGATGAAGAGTGGGGCTATGTTTTCTTAGGATGCATGCGAGGAACTATAATGCGCTATTCTATCAAGGTTAGTAAAGATGGGTGAATTATATCAATAAATCGCCGCAGAACAACATTTCTCGTCTCGTTTCTTGTTACTCACATTAACTACATATGATGTAATATAATAATCATTTTTCTAATTTTACTTTATTCTTACTTTCATAAGTCGACTCTGAACTGTAATACCTCAGTGAGTTCTTATTAAATTTAATTGAATCAGTGCACTTTTGCCAACTTACCACAAGTCGATAAATTCCTTCAGCATAAAAATTGGTTGGTCGGAATTCGATGAAGTCGACGAAAGACGTTTTTCCTGGTCCTGATTGGCGAAGGTTCTACCGGTGAGAAAGTTATCGAAATACTTGAAAAGATGGTAGTTTGTTGGCAAAAGGTCTGGGGGTATATTGGGTGAGGCAGAACTTCATTGTTCAATTCGTTTAACTTTCCGACGGTGATTTGTGAAACTTGCGGACGGGCGTTGTCGTGAAGCAGAATCGGACCTTTTCTGTTGACCAGTACCTGCTGCTGAAGCAATTTTCGGTACCTACATTTCGTCGATTTCTTCACAATAGGATTCTGCTGTGATAGTTTGGCGCGGTTGCAGAAAGTTATAGTTAAATTACACCAGTCGCTGAACATCATACAGTAACAATGTTTTTTTTTGGTGGGTTTTCCCCTTTGGGAAGTGCCTGGGTGGCTCATCGGTGTCCAACCACTGTCCTGAACGTCTCCTGTTGTAGAAAATCCACTTTTCATCACACATGACGATCCGATCCAATAAACAATTGTTTTGGTTGCGCAAAAACAAAGAACACATCTCCAAACGTGAAAATTTCTGTCGGTCATTCAAATCGTGGGGCATTCGCTTTCGAGCTCTTTGACCTAATACGTTTTAAACCAATTAGGAGCTGACTTCCAGTTCGTTCGCCATCCCACGCACTCTTTGTAAATGGGTCAGTCTCCACCAGGACCTAAAATCCTTGTCCTGGATTATTGTGAGTCGACCACTTCGGGGCTCATCGCCGAGGCAAAATCTTCGGAATAAAATTTTGCAAACCAACGTCGAACAGGGGTCTCATTGCCAAATGCCTCGTTAATGATTTGGGCTGTTTCGGCAACGCTTAACGACATCATACTCGTATAGTGATGAGCTGAGATGAGGCAAAAAATGAAAATTTGAACAAAAATTAACAGCATCAATGTGGAAAGTTCAAAATTATTTATATCACGACACAGAAGAATAAATATTGAGATATGGAGCTACAAAAACAGATGACTTCAAAACGGGTCAAACTTTTGAAACAACCTAATATCTTGAATAAAAATCAGGGCTTGAGTAAATTCATCTTATTTCTGTAAGATTTGAAGCGCCTGGCAGAACTTACTACCGACGGGACTTATTCAGCAGTGTTTAATTAAATTTTTAACAATTTTCTATGGAACATATATAACAAGCAATGACACTCAAATTTTAAGAAAAGTGAGCATTATTTTTACTAATCTGGTATTTACCAATAAACTAAGTACATAGAAGAAGTTAGGTGTGGTGGTCCTGGGATTTTCCTCTATTAGTGTTTGTTTTCATTCTTCCAACAATATTTTAAGCCGCGTGGAAATCAATCAAGTTCCAGGCACACTGCTGTTTGGGACGGATTTTTTGTGCATCGAGAAGTGAAACCTTGAAACTGATCTGTAGGTGATTCACTCGATTGATTTCAGTGTGGTCTTGCTGCTAGATGAATGCGAAACATCTGCAAAACTATCCTCTGTGAGGTATCTTGCATGAATGTCTGTCGGATATAATTCAATGTTCAACGTGGTATTAGCCGAGGAAGTAGTTGTTTCCCAGAATGCATTTAAAATAACCTACTGTGTAGGTACGTTGAGAGAAGTGAATGTTTCGAGATTTCATTAAGAAATATTTATTCTCTCAAATACATAGCCAAATATTAATAGCAAAAACTCACCTGAAGGGATGATATCATATAGAAAGTGATTAAAAAATTTTTTTTTGGAGAAGTAGAAATTTTAAATTCTGCGGAAACATTTGGAATGGGCGAATAAAGATCTGGCAACCAAAATCTAAATACACATAGACAGTCAGAGACAATGTAAAAAGCATTTGATGCAATCTTTGTGGAATATAATGAGAAATCTTACAAATTTGCCGTTTGTTTTAAATACAACTGAACTTGAATCATATTCACTGTACTGTAAAGTTGCTATTGTTGTAAAGATAGATTTTGCTTCTTATTTTTTCAGTTCAAGTTGTTTTTTTTGTGTTATCAAATGATCTGAAATGCTTGTAACGTAGTCAGTTAATATTTCTTCTATTTTAAATTCCCCTTCCAACCAACCATATTCTACTCTCCTATTTGGATAACTACTTTAGCACACTATGAATAAACTCCATCGCCCAATTATTTGGCTATAAGATTAATAAACTGTAATATAGGGTCTTTAAATTTGAATAAAATAAAGTGTGTGCGAGATATCATCGAAATTTTGTATTTATTTTAAAAACCTATTGATGCCATTATGTGTGGAATATAACATCGTTCAAATATCCTCCAGGGCTTTCCTGGGTGGAGCGCATCCGAAACGTCCAATTTTTCAAGACCCTGACACAAAAACCAGGGTAAATTTGACCGATGGCTTAGGTTATGTTGGCTTTAAGGACCGCTGTGGTTTATAAACTAGGTGTATGTGAATAAGCCATAGCAAATTCACAAGAAAAAGTCTAACGGGTCAAATCGCACAATCTCTGTGGCCAGTTCACATCCTCTGAAGCATATCTTCCCTCAATCTAGCGCCACCACTGCCAGGGGAACCCCTACTCCTCCGAATTCTCCCCTCACCTTCTGTGAACGACGCGTAAAAACGTGCACACGAGGGGACGAAATTAGTGGAATGGAAGATCCATTTTTTTCCATCATCCCATATAGTTCCACATACATAAACCACTTATAATTACAATAAAAAATACATTATAAGAAAATTATCCTAACACAATTCTTATTGTCAAAATAACGCCGGAGTTTCCTACAAATACCAACTTAATGGACTGCTCGGACTGAGTCTGTCACTACCACCTCTCAGTGACTGCTCAATGTCAACTTGGTCTACTACCAACATTTCAGTAAGCCAGCAGCTTACCATTCATTCGTCACTCTCATCCTTCACCACTCTCTCTGCCCATTCATTAACAAATCTTATCCATTCATTCCGTTTCCCATTCATATCCCTCAGTGTCATTTCACCATCTGTACGCTCCATGTTCTCTCAATATCATACATCTCTCAATCACGTGCTCTGCCGTTTCAGGCTCTCCATAGCCACAGGGACACGGTACCTGTGGCTATGAAACTGTAGAACAGCCGTCCAATCATATCACTCTCCCGCTTTCGTTACCATTCTCCAATGATTTTTTCTTTAATCCTCTTTCTCTCCCCATTCTTACTATCCATTCTTTCCAAATTTCACGTCACGCTCTGTCTAAGCATCCCTTCTGTCGCCTCCTCCTGGGCTTTCTTGTTACCTATATTATCTTCCTGGTGTCCTCTCCCCCAGACTATCTGGGTACGTGCCCCCTTCGCTTCTTTTCTCAATCATCCGTTGAATTTTCGCTACCTTTTTATTCTTGACCCGCCCTATTTTGACTCTCTCCACAGCCATGGCAGTCACTAATCACAATCATGCTCTCTTCCATACTCCATATGCTAACCACTCTTTCGATCGCAATCAACTCTGCCTCATTCGCACTGCTCTGTCTGGGGATCCTTTCATTTCCCGTTATCCATTCATTTTCCCCACATGTTCCTGGGTCAGTTGAATTTTTTACGGGTGCAGGCCTAAGTCACGACGCAAAATTCGCCAATTTGTGGTCTGCGAAAGGCCGAGTTCTTGTGAGCGACGTGAAATCGACTGCCTCGAATTCTCCTGCACACTTTCACAGACAGCGACGATATTTTCGGCAGATCTTACGTTTAGTCGACGTATGGGTGGTCAATCTTTTACTGAACCAGTATCCACCACAATGCAAATAGTTCTCTCAGTAGGACGATTGTGGCGATCATAAAATGGGCGAAGCGGGAGGTACATTGGCTGAACAGAACACCCATCTAATAATCTTATTAATCTAATAATTTTATTATTTGCACGTGTTGTTAAATGATATATCCGTCCATGGTGATTCGGAAAAACAAACTGAATAAATGACAACTAATTTAACAGATGTAGCTTCAACAAGATGGCTGTTATCAATTGTCAAAGTTTAGAAGTCCCTGTTGGAACACCCTATATTTAGACAATGTCGCAACATGTAATCGAGAAACGAGGGTGTCATTTTACGAGATTTCATTACCAGACGTGATTTCCTGAAATAATTGATTTTTAAATAGGTAGTTTGTACTTTTGATCATGTTTCCAAAAATAAACCGGAGCGCCAAATTTTGACTTCAGATATGTGATCAGCGGACAAAAATACGCAAGTCTTCGTTTGTTTCAGGCAGGTATGGTGGAGTATGAGGATAATTTCAATAATAATACAATCTTCGTAATAAAAGCTGCAAAAGAGGGTGTCAGAAGGGTGCTTTTGATAGGTTCACGAAACTCTCCAGTTGTAATTAGAGCCGCAATGACTGGTCTTCATCTCCGAACGTTGGAAAAAATGTTTGCTCCCACAGTGTATTCTCTGATAATCGAGAAGAATTTGGTGTACTGTGGAACCACTAATCATAATATCATGGTATTTGATTTTAATGTGAGTATAATGAATATTGTGAAATATTTTTTGAAGGGCTTACTTAGTAACTCAAATACTACTTATGAAGTTTGGGGAAAATATCAATAAGAATTTTAACAAATATTTACTCCAAAATCTTTTATTCCATTATAATTTTTAAAACAATCAAGAATAATAAACGGCAACAGGTAAAAATACACTTTACAAACAGGGGGGCGGGGTAAATATTGGGATTCTGGTGTTCACACCAGACAATAAAAGAAAACGCAACGGAAAATTTAGAAATATATAGTGAAAACTAATCATTTATAACAACTTGATAACTGAACAACTTAATCACACTACTATCTAATCAAGTAACTTGTTTCAAATATTCTCATTAATGGAAAATAGATAAAAGTTACCAAATATGAATTTCATTTCATGAAAAAATTGATTTTTCAAATTTTGAGTTGGATTGAAACTTGGGATTCAGTTTTGGAAACTCTCCAAAAATTATCAAATTTGGCATAACATTCTTGCAAATCATTAATGAAAATTGAAAACAAATCGATAATGGTTCGTAGATTAACATTTTTCTCACTTATGAAATACAAAACCCAGTATCTGTTCACATATTTCAGGATGGAACTTTGACTAGAACACTCAGAGCTACTCATTCAAAAGGAATAGGTTGCTTGAAAATTGTAGGTAAGCTGTTATTTGCCAGTTGCCACAATGGAAAGATTTATGTATATAATATTGAAACAAATGAGTTTATTGATAGCATTGAAGGACCAGGAGGTGTCATACTCTCAATGGAAGTGTTGGAAAATCAGGTGAGGATTGGTTTGTAGTGTTTATCCTTTCACTTTCTAGGAGAAGACTAAGTATGATTATCTGGTAGAAACAAATATAAGAGAGGCGATTTATTTAAATCAATTTGATTATTGATGAAATATTTTGGTTTTTTGAATTCATTTATTTCCGTTAGTTTCAAACCTTTCTTTCGAAAATGAAGGGGTTTGAATTCATGATTGAACTCATGTCTCTTTATAAGGAAGTGAGTATCACGAGTTTTTTCAATTTTTTTATTCTGAAACCTGTTTCAATGTTTTTTTATGTGTGCTATAAATATTCTTTCAGTTTGATCTATGTAAAACATCGGACATGATCCACACGGCAGTGTTTCTGACACAAAAGTTTCGTCTTTGTTATATTTAATATGCATGCTCAATTTATTATTAGTTCTATAGGCCATGTTTACACCTTTATTTTGTAAGAAATTCGAAATCTTCTCAATAGGTTGATCCAATTGCGTTAACAAATTACAATTTTTATTCTCGTATCTCAGAATTTAGTGAATTTTCTGCATGGCTTTGCTGTATAGTTTTGTGGACAGAAAGAAAATTAAAATCAAAATTAAAATTAATGTATGCATATACACATTACACATTCGCTAACTTACATATTACACATATTACAATCTGTTTTTCCGTTAACCAGCTGTCGCTCCTCTCAAAAGTCAAAACTTGTGTGTGTGTGATTCCTAACACAGGTTGGACGATAGGAAATGAAAATCGATCGTTCGGCCTTGAAACTAACGCAAAAAACAATTAGTGAAAAATTACTACGATTATGACATAGTTTCAGAAATCAACCTCTTTATGGAAAGTGGCAGTGTGTTATAAAAATTGATTACGTTATATAATAGAGATTTTTGAAATGGTCACACCCAATCGTGAATGCTCAAGTTTGTTATGTACAAGTCAAGGTTTCTATGCACAAAAACGACACATTTCATTATATATATTGCGGGTGCAGTCTGAGAGATGAAAACTCTAGAATATTCCTTCACACATCAAACTGATGTGGGACTATGCATTCGCAAAATAAACATTTAGTAAACCAATCCTATCTAAACAGTGTTTCAACCATTTGAATAAATAATAAGCTGAATTAACTTTACTACACACTTTTTGTATTTGATTACAGGTGAGAATCTCATCTGAAATAGTTCCAAGAAAATTTACTTCTTTGAATATTTTTATGTCATTCAAAGTGAATAAATAACAACAGAAATCCCTCCTAACAAATTATTTCATCAATACTCACTGCTTAGATTTATTTAAAATTAGTTTGTTACAGTGACATCAACTAATAAATTCGTCAATAACAAAATTTGTTTTCATTGATAACTCATTCTCGTTTTTACCAGAAACAGTGATTGTAGTACCATCAGCATACATAGTTATGAGACAATCTGATATGAATTCAGGCAAGTCGTTGATAAAAATCAAGAATTACAATGGACCCAGAACAGATACTTGCAACTGATGTAATTCCATTACATTTAACCTCCAAACTACGGTTTTCCATGTACGATTCTATCCAACACAACACATTGGGAAAGCCCATTACTAGTAATTTTTTCAAAAAAAATTTGGAAGAAACAGTATCGAATGCTTTTGTTAGTTTATTGTTATCCACTTGTGCATAAATATAATTTAATAGTTCGTAAGAAGCAGATTCAATTGATTTACTCTTCCTAAAACCATGTTGATTATTGCAGCATAGATCCAAATTCTCCTACCTATTATTTTCTCATAATTTATTTTTACCCTTCCATCGTATTAACTATGGAGTGATTTTATAAATTTCCTGAATTTGACAGTGACAAAAATTGAAAGCAAACACAATTTTTCTCCCTTTTTTTTAAAATCTGGCATCCACAGATATTCATAATTCATCCATATCAACACAAAGTTGCAGCATTTCTTATTATGATCCACAGATTAGTGCTTGTTCCTTTGTCTGTAAAAAAATTATGGTCAAATGTATTCAAATAACTCGCCTTTGCTAAATTTGTTCGTACTAGTTAATTATACCTAGTCCTCTTCCACAATAATTAGAGTGAAATCATATCATTTTACTATTGAACAATGATTGGAATGGATTTATCATTTTTGTTTATAGGAAACTACTGTATAGCGAAACTCATGTCGCAGTTTCTGTAAAACCTTTTATATCTATTGAAAACACTTTTCCCGCACCAGAACAATAATATTGTTTCTCGACGAGCGTTTCGATAATAAGTTAACAGGATATACCTAAAAACTAGTCATCTTCTAAAAACTAGTCGTTTCTTAATGTTGCTAACTTGTCGGCGAGAGACAATATTTTTGTAGTGGTGTGGGAAAAGTGTTTTCAATACATTAATTTCATACCAGAGGTTACATTTCAACTAATCAAACCTTTTATAGTGAAAATGTTACAGTAAACTGAATAGTAAGTTTCAATATCGATTTTCATCAATTATTTATAGACTAGTTCTATCATAGTTTTGATTTCTCTTTGTCATGATTGGTTGAAATGAATAATATTTTTGAAATCACATTCGAAAAAACTGAAACAAAATAGTGACATTCAATTATGCTGTATCGATAACAGTTCAGTTTGTGTTTTTAGGTTGTAGTGGGAACAATGTCATTCAAATTTGTGTCGATTCGAATACCTCAACGAATTCTGAGGCAGAAATAATGACAGAGTGTTTTTTCTATCAGAAATTGGAAGCTTGAAGAAGAGTTGATAATTTTCAATGGCGGAGTTACCAGGCGATAGTGTATTTTGAATTTGAGAGATGAATATAGATTGAATCTAGAAAATTTTATGAGACAAGGTGGAATTTTCAATAATTAAACTTCAGATTTGAGAAATACTTTTATTAATAAAGTTACCAAATTATTTTCCATTATTGTTTTTTACCCCATTTAAAGATTAGAGTAAAATTGTTGAAGTGCTCCTGGACTTCCTCTGATTAATCTGCTTCTGGCTTTGAAATAATTCTGAAACATTAATCTGCACATATTATCATTATTTAGTCTTTTATAACCATTATTTCAAAACTAATAAACAGTTTGAATGGTTTGTTGAATGAATAATGTAATAAATCAATTCTACCTTTGTATATATATAAAGTAAATGGTATGTATTCAGTTTCTAGTCAGCGGCGATTCTAAAACTTAAGGACGGGAGGGGGTGTGGGCCACTATAACTAGGCGCCAAGAATCAGTAAAAAGGCACAGGTATTTGAAGTAATACTGTATTTCCCATTAGGAAAAGAAATGATATCACAAAACTCTAATGAAAGAAATATTTCAATAATAAACAATGAGCACTATTAAAAAGCCCGTATACAAAACATTTTATTACCTTTGGAGGAAACAAAAAAAAAGTCGAAGTATTTTCCTAGGATTTGGCTAAGGTATGTGGATGATATTTTCGCGATATTCGATACCAAAAAATCGAATATTGACGACTTTGTTTC
>WOGO01009150.1:0-10332 GCA_015342085.1 Leptinotarsa defecta
TTTATATGAGGCAGCGGGCGGGCCTAGTACTTTCGAGAATGGAGACTAGAAACTTCTCGCTTCGCATTGAAGCTTACCGCCATCTATTGTACACTTTGACAACTATCGGACAGGAAATAGTTACTGTCTAGTCCCCTAGATGGCGTTACACGAGGAAACGCGTGTTAAGCGTAAAGGAGCGGTAAAGTTTGTGTTAAAAGCAAAAAAAAGTTTTTTAAATTAGCCATCGCCCTCCTAAACCGCTTCAACGCACCCCAATCTTCTCCGTGCCCTTTACTGCCTCCCTATAGGCCTCCAACGCTTTGAGAAAGACTGTATTAGACAATGGAAGTCCGAGCTAATGAAATTCATCATGAAACACTGTCAATCACCTTTAAACATACAAAATCTATTTTATTGAACTTGTTCGTTGGTGAAGTCTACTATGGATTGCAAAACAATTACACTATTTTAAATCTCTCTACGTTTTCACATAAAACATGAATACAGTCACCTTGGTATATTGCTGTATAACGTCGCACACGAATAAATGAAGCAGGCCAGTCCAACCAAAGCCGCAGGGATGAGCATGTGGGTGTAAAATCCCAACCAAGCAAAATACAGAGCTATTTTCACCCCAAAATACTCCTTTACATAATCTAGTGGTTGATATTTATACCACTTTCTCACAGCAGCCCATTCAGTATATAACAGATTCCTTGTGGATCCCGTTGTCTTCAGATCTCCCTGAAAAGTATAAAAGTAACGGATAAAATAGATTATATTCTAATTCTGACTTGAACTTACGTCGTGTAAGGGGTAACTGGCTACATAGGCTCTTTCGTTCAGTAGCCTTTCTATACCAAAAGCAAAATCATTGAGAGTGCTATTTGTGAATCGTTTGCGATCCAAAATGAATTGAACTATCCGAGAATGGATGGCTGGCGTAAAAAAACCTAAGGAATCAACATCAAATCTGAAATAACACAAAGTTGAAAAATTGGAAATCAAAAGCACAGTTCTAATGTTTATCAAGAAACCAAAGCAGAACAAGTTAAAGTTTCTAATTCTATCAATTCTATAATGATAAATATTGAAAACTTTTTGCAAGTGCTCCCTCTACCTCCAGTAAACTGTTGGTTCCGATTATCAAAGGAAGTGTAGTCGAAGTAAACGATATTGTGCACAGTTAGAGTTGGCGGCACTCTCAAAGGCCAAAAAAACAATACATAGAAATGAACCGGCTGCAAATTAGTCCACGCGGACTGTAGAATTGGCGGTTCATATTCGATAATTTTTATAAAATTCATAAAATTGAATTTGAAGTTATGTTACAGTGACGAAGAGAAATCGGGGAATGCGGAGATGGTTATCGTCATCGTGTCATCAATGTTCAGTTCAGGAACTGATCGCGATTTAAGTGTTGAAATTCGATATTGGTGCAGTTATAATAACTTGGAAATTTTTGTTATCTGTTTAAAATGTGGCGTCCTTGGACAAGTACTAACAGTGTGATATCAACGCAGATTTTTTCCAGTGTAGTGATTCCAATAACGATGGCGAACAATGCGAAAAAGAGATACTAGTGAATAAGATTCGGATGCATCAGAATATTGAAGCTCAGAGAGTATGTTTCAATGTATATAAGAATCTACATTTCAAGTTTGGGTTCGAGGGAAACAAACTATTACAAGCAACATCAGATTTGACCAAAACTCATTTCTCAACTGTACGTAAAATTGTTAAAAACAAACCTTATGAACGCAAGAATTGGATGAAGAAACTAGGATTCAGTTTTAAAATAATAAACAAACGTCAAGCAGTTATGGAAAGCAGAAGAATATTGGAATTATGTTACAAATACTTAGAATACATAACTAAATACAGACAAGAGCAACGGCAAATTTTCTATTTGGACGAAACTTGGTATGACACTCACGAAAAGGTGGACTGATGGTTCGACAATGTGTACGCCTAACATGCCTGTAAACAAAGGATCGCGACTAATCATTGTGCATTGCGCCTGAAGTAAAGGATGGGTTCCGAATTCTTTGAAATTATGTGGAAAAAACTTGAGGACTCCAATGTTGACTATCATAAGAACATGGAAGCTAATATTTTCGAGGAATGGTTTGATTGATCCCAAATTTGGAGGTGAATAGTGTAATAGTTCTTGACAAAGCTTCCTATCATTCGCAACAGTTCATCAAAGTACTGAATACAAATTCGAGGAAAGATGAAATACAAAGTTTTTCAATGGATAACAATTTGTATTTTGAAGATTACTATACCAAAAACCCACTACTTGAAGTTTTACAGACAAAAACATTTGAAAAAGTGCATGCCCTTGAGAGTATTGCTGAAAAGTATGGACAGACACACCATACTGAGACTTCCCCCCTATTTTGGTGTTTTCAATCCCATCGAGTCGATTTGGGGAAAACTGAAACAAAGCATCAGGCGTAAAAATAATTTTCCAAAATTTGATAAGAAGGTAATATTTATTAAGATATATATTTTTATTACATATATATTATATAGTTATTGTGATTCTTATATAATCAGAAATGATTATTGAATAACGAAATTAGTTAGCTCCCCAACTATATTATTAAACGGGAGCTGTTGGAAGGTACGTTGCACTATATCGTTTACTTGAACTATACTTACCTTATGTTCATGATCTAAACATCTTTGTAAAAAGTTTATTTTGAAATGAATTGGTTTCTTCCTTCTTTCGAGAACTTCCCAAATTTTTTTGTGTAATGATGGAGAAGTAGAAAGCCAGACAGAACCTTTCTCCTGAAAATATATCTCCTTCAATCAAAACAAAGTTCGTCTTGCTGGGATTAAATCACACAACAGTATGAATAAGTATGAATAAGTCAAATGTCTTATTTCAAAACTTCAAAGTGCAACATTAGGGATGATAGTGTTCCATGTATGTGAAATTTTATATTATAACTCTTTCATTTTGAAGTCATAACTTCTTTTGGAAGGGTAAACCGGTTCGTTACGTAACGCGTTACGGAGCCGGTCTGTCTGGCTTCCCTGTTTTATATTGTGTAGCATTCATACATATAATATCTGATTCAGTTCGATAGCGAATGTTTAGGAGAACAAACAGTATGATGAAAAGCAACTTTCATATAATTCAATGTTCATATGAGAGTAGTTGTTTCGGAAGTTCTTTTTTCTTTTTGTGTATCTCAATATACATATGAAAGTTGTTTCGGAAGGGCTTTTTTTCAGTTTGTATCTGAAAGTAATTTCTATGAATGATCTTTGGAAAGAGTTTATTTTAAAAAGAGTTGCTTCCTTCCTTTGGAAACTCTCCACATTTTTTGTATAAAGATGGATACATAGAAATCCAGAACCTTTCTTCCCCAATTTATGTAATGTTTCAAATTATCCTAAATTTACATATTTCCAAATAGAACGTGATTGTTAAAAAGTTAATGTAAGATAAATATTCGTATGATTAACTGCCGTAACATACTTACAAATATTCTTTATCTCTGCTGTATATCGCTGTGAACCTATGTCCTTTATCAGGAAATATATTTTTGTCGACAAAAACCCAAGATTTCACTATATCCCATTTACTATTGATCTCTTCAAAAATAAAGTTTGTTTGCTTGGACACCTGCCTAAGTACAGGGATCTAAAATGATAGTTTATTAGAAGATGCTTTTGAAAGATATCTGATGATGCAAGAAAAAACAAAAACATAGCAAAAGTTATAAAAAGAACTCTACAAACACAAATTAGTGGAAATCCCTCAGAAAACCATTATAATACCTTCTGCTTGATACTACTAAACATATTAGGTTGTTGATACTCCGGTGGATTATCACATAACTCCTAGACAAAAATATTATATAAGCAAAGATATACTTCAGCCCAAACTAGCCCAAAATACCCAAAAAATTGTGAAAACAAACAAATATAAAGATAGGATATAATATGAATCATCACAGTGTTCATTTAATTTTTTTTGTGAACCTACTTTGTATGATAATTTATGTGCAAGAGGAAGAGTAAAAAAACGAAGAAAAACAAAAAAAGGGTCCAGTGGCAAAATAATGAGGTTCTATATATTGTCGGCATTGAGATTTCAGTGGCATGTGCTGTCTAGTAACATGAAGTATCATCATGCCCAAAAGCTCAGGGGGAAAACACGTTCCATCGGTTGAAATGGAACCTCAGCATTTTTCCATTGAAGCCTTCAAATGTAATTTGTGATGACAATAGTTCTCATACTTGTGGTATATAATCTACATTCTCTTGCCTGCAGAAATTGTGAAACATTCAGTATTTTGTAAACTTACCTCTTTCATTGGCATTCTCAATTTCAAAATTTCACTGTATCTTCTCAGTACTTCTTTTGGAGCGTGTATCTGAAAAAAAATTACACAGATAGAACTTTCAAAGCGGAGAGAAACCAGCTACAATATCAACTTTTTTATTTATCTAATATAAAATTCTTGTGTCACAGTGTTAGTTGCCATACTTCCCTATTTTTATGAAATTTTAAATGTACATTCGGTAGATCTAAAAATAGGTTTTAGTTTTTTTCTATTGTTGTGGTATTGAAAAATATATATAACCCCTCAATTTCTACTTTTCAATCACCAACCCCTTTTTTTTAATAACCAATTTATTCATTTTTGACCTTGAATGTGTGCAATTTCCAATTAAATTGGCATTTGCAATGACTATTGATTCCCTATTATACCTATAAATGTGCCACTTCATTTTGAATGTGTGTAATTTCCAATTAGATTGGCATTTGCAATGACTATTAATTCCCTATTACACCTATAGATGTACCAATTCACTTTGAAGGTGTGCAATTTCCAATTAGATTGGCATTTGCAATGACTATTAATTCCCTATTACACCTATAGATGTGCCCATTCATTTTAAATGTGTGCAATTTCCGATTAGATTGGCATTTGCAATGACTATTGATTCCCTATTAAACCTATAGATGTGCCAATTCATTTTAAATGTGTGCAATTTCCAATTAGATTGGCATTTGCAATGATTACTAATTCCCTACTATACCTATAGATGTGCCAATTCATTTTGAATGTGTGCAATTTCCAATTAGATTGGCATTTGCAATGACTATCAATAAGTCCCAAGTCCAAACAAGTTTTTTGTGTGGGCTAACAGGATAAGGGATTATTATTATTAATTGTTAGTGTTATTGTTCTAACACACACAATTACAATGAGTTAGTTATTATTTTCTACCCAAAAAATTCCATAGAAATAATTTATGTGGCAAAACAACGTTTACTGGGTCAGCTAGTATTATTATATTATCTAGAGAGAAGCATCCTTTTATATAAATCGGGTTACATTTGTATTATATTTGACATTATATTAAATCTATGTATAGACTGCATATACATCAAACTGTATATAAATTATAAACCTTTTCATTTCTTTCAACCTGAAGTTCGAAATTCTAGAAAATGGGCATTGTCTAAAAGTCTAAAGTGAAGGCCCAAAATAAAAGTTGCTTATTTTGAGGTGGTTCTTCACTGGGGCAAAACGCTTTTACTGTAGACTATCATACATTCATACATTATCTAGAGACATGAAGGTTATGTATGAAACTTTTTTCAATTTATAATGATGTTTTATATGTTTTGAACATTTCTCTCCAAGATATACGCAGACTAATTTGTAATATATTCACAACAAAAAATACCTCGTTTCATGCGCATTTTCAAAAATTCTCCTCAACTTATTATGCTTATGACGATTTATTGATTGCTGTTTTTTCAATAAGATTTATAATAATACCATTTCCTCACTTCAATATGCATATTTTTGTTGTGCACAAATAAAAATAAGAGTATTTGCTTCGATAAATCTGACTGACCTTCACAAAGTTCAGTCCGTTCGGTTCTTGAGGTTCAAATTCCATCTCCAGCCCTTCCTTCAATAGATTTGTTTCGAATATTTGTCTCTTCTCGAAAGATTCGGGCGTAATAGCTTGATGATCGAAGCCATCCCAGACTAGTATATAGTCGACAGACCTTAATCCATCTTTGAAAAAAATTTTTGGAGTTGCACACCTCACTGCGTTACATTCTTGACTAGATTTTTTGCGACAGGGGGAGCCATTGCATTCGACGAGGTTCGGGAAGCAATCTCCACTTTCCATATTATTTTCGTGAATCCTAACTATGTGTGATGAAGGACCTTCTTCAATGAAATCTCTAAAAGAGCAATAACAAGTGGTATGTTTACGTGCGAATATGGGTTGTGGAAACGAACAGGAAATCAATAAAATTTAATCATCATGAGTAACGGAGCGTGGAATTTATTCAATTAAATTCTAGAATTCATTATAATCACGTGAGTGGTTTTAATTACCAAATTAATGTCAACAAACGGAGTTTGTTATCTTGATCTACATGGATAACCTGAATATTTTATATTTATGGTTCCAAAGAGAATAAATGTTAGGTAATGCTTTAGGTTCATTCAATGAGACTGAGTAAAATTCTACAGAACAGATAAAATCAAGATCTCGTAATAATTCACACAAATTTGCACACCGTGTGCAGTTTGATCCAACTTGAAAGATCATCATCATAACATCATATGCTGTCACTCAACACACGTTTCGCTAACACAGTTGGCATCATCAGGAGATGATTAGGACTTCTCTAGATTATTATTTATTTATTTAGTGGGAAAGCCTATTACATAAAAAAAATACAAATTCATAAATATTTCACATTATTGAACTATGTAAATATAATGAACATTTGAAAGTATTTTTGAAGGAAAATCAAATATATGTACTTATCTATAGATTGTTAAGTTGGATCACGCCAAGAAAGAAAATACCAAATATCATAGTGAGGTGTCACTAATATACTTCTTTAACGTTAACCTAAATGGGTTCATTGAATTAGATTATTTTACAAATTGTGGTAGTTTATTAAATTCGTTTAAGCCTTAAGCCTTTATGGGATACACCATTCATTCCAAATTTACTGTTAGTTTTATTAACGTAAAAATTGTTATCACGTCTCGTATTGTAATCATGAACTTCATTATTTCTCAATAAGAATTTTTTAAAGTAATTGAGTGGCAATCCTTTATGCAGCTTGAATATAAAGATCATAGTCATAATAGTCCGATTGTGGAAGATTATCTTACCAACTCAGCCAAAAAAGTGAATTTGTTTTCCTTTTATAAACTTCTTACCTCTCTGTATCCATTTCAGAATCCAAATTTTCAGCACTTTTATAAAAACTAACAACAGACATAGCATCTATATCTGGCTGAGAATATCGGTTATCACAGGCAGTTTTTTGAGGATAATTAGCAGATCTGGATTTCTTCTCATCATGATCTCTGACTGCCGACTGATCATGACCATGAGATAGATTTGAGTGATCTAATGTACTTGCATGATGAATTGAATAAGTATTTTTTGATTTTCCAGCATTTTTTCGAAATGATACGGCTGGGGTTGAGATACTTCGCAACAAAGGTGATTTATCCGTAGAGTATAATTTAGAACCATTCTCAGATTTTTGTGTAATGGACATTCCAGTGAGTTCACCTGTTGAATTCGCTGAAAAAACGCGGAACTTTTATTTAAGGCAATGACTCATTATAATTATCACAGTGTTGTTACTCATATTTATTCAAATTTACAATATTTACATCCTTTTAACGAGAAATGTAAAATTCACAAGTTGAATCAACGAACGCACTTCATGACTTCCCAAAAATAAAACCATTTAAAAATAACTGCAAACCTTCCAGAAAATCATTGTTTTGTTCAAAGTAAAATTAGAATTGTAACATACCTTGTATACGAAATTACGGTTTATTCAGGTAGGTACGATTTTTAATTTTTTGAACGAAATTTTCGGTTATCTCATTTGTAATGATTTTTCATCAACTATTTTTACTAATGACATTGTAGACTTAAAAAAAAAGAAAAAAACTAGTAAAGTCAAAATTGAATCTGAGTTATGAATGCCCATTGACAGCTACGAACGATTTGAACTACTACTGTAGTATTTTTACTACTACCACTGGCGAACTACTATTTTAACAGAATGTGACTAGTGCACCGTTTGGAGTTATTTAAATAATCGTTATACATTTGTACTATCTTTAAGGACTGTATATTTTGCGCAGGTATTCAGTGCTGTATGTGAGTTTCAAAAAGAACGATACGTAATTTATTCGAAATATTACAACGAGACTCCTGTAGGCCCATATTCAGTACACATAACATTTTTGTATTATAAAGAGCCTGTTTAATAAACAAACAAAAACTTTTCTCGCCAGTTTTCTGCGGTGAACTTGACGAGATAAAATGAGAAGATGAAATACAAATCTACCCTTTTAATCACAAACCACTGCCAAACTACAAAATGAGCAAAATAAGAAGACAGAGGTGGAAGTAAAACACCAAACACCAAGGAAACGATTAGCCTTGGCTGTTTTCGCCTGAATATCAAACAAGGGGGACAAAATACGCTATTTTGTCGAAACTGGGTAATGGCCTAGAAGCCAAACTCAAGCCAAGAAGAAGAAAGAGAACTTGCATAGGTTATATGTTGTTACTAATTACACAGTATGTAAGGAAACTGTTTACTTATGTACGGTGCTATTTATATATATTTTTAGAGCAATCCTTTGAAAATAATAAAATAAAATGGGTAGTCCTGAGCTCGAAAGGAATAACAGTTTTGAATATGACTGTTGTAGAAATTACAAAGGCCTTCAAGTCCTGCATTCGAATGATCAAATCAAAGAACTCCAAACTATATTAAGGGACAGGTGAGTTTCATATCTTCCCAATATAAATAATTTGAAAAACGCCTTTCAGGAATACTTCACGAAGCGACTTCAAATTTTATGCCGATCGTCTTATTCGCCTAGTCATTGAAGACAGTCTGAACCAGCTTCCGTTTACGGACTGCAAAGTTGTTACTCCCACCGGAGCTACTTATGACGGACTCAAATACAAATCGGGGAACTGTGGGGTATCTATTGTGAGGTCTGGTGAGTCCATGGAACAGGGTCTCAGAGATTGCTGTAGAAGTATAAGAATAGGGAAAATTTTAGTTGAGTCTGATGCTGACACTCATGAAGCACGTGTTGTTTATGCAAGGTTTCCGGAAGATATATCACAGAGAAATGTAAGTTCACATATTGGTTGGAATGATACAGAATCATTTTGGTGTATAATATTTCTGTAGTAACAGGGTTATCTTCTTGTATTATTAATACTAATATAATATAAATAACTAAGTTAGAATTAGCTGTCTCAACACGGTTAAGGAATTTTCGTTCGGTATTTTACTTAGTTTTCCATTTTAGGTATTATTGATGTATCCCATAATGTCGACTGGAAATACTGTTAGTAAAGCAGTGCATGTTTTGAAAGAGCACGGAGTCAATGAAGAATGTATAATACTGAGTAATTTGTTCTGTACTCCCCAGGCTGTACAGACTGTCTTGGATTCGTACCCAAGAGTAAGTATTTGAGTTGAAAAAGTGCTAAATTATTTCAAGAAACCAACAAATTTTCAATTAGTGTGAAAGATAACTTACATATTCCCAAAGAACTGAAAATATGGATTTTCAACTGAACTTTTGAGACATAATAAGCATGAATCATTAATTATGTCATTTGTATATGTAATATCAGTTATTCTATCGATTCTGGTTGGAGATGATAAAAATATCACTTATCTTTTTATTAACAATTATTCAGGCTGAAAATTCTTGGAAGTGCAATTATGTATAAAAAAAAGTCTTGGGCAAAGTTTGTTCTTTGGTATGTTGAATATTTCATTATAATTTTTTTCTTTCAGATGAAAATCCTCACTTCAGAAGTACATCCTGTGGCTCCCAATCACTTTGGGCAAAAATATTTTGGTACCGACTGAGAACAATTTATATAAGCCAAAATGTTGATTTTAAAAAATATTTCTTTGTGTTTTCGATGGACTGAAGTGAAACAATTTTGTAAATGAGAGCGAGTATTATTATATTACAATAGTTCTATTGTAGGAATTTCAACCTGTAAAAATTTTTCAGTTGAGCACATTGTTAATTAATATATCTTCATTTAAAACTACATTATTCTCCCCATTGCTAACAATTTGTAGTGAAAACACCACGAACGGAAACCACTTACTGTTTATTAATGTTTTTCAAATTTATAAATTGAATAAAAAAAAATATAATATGCTTTGCTATCTAAAGAAACATTTTTATTGACAAAGCTTTGGTAAACATTGCTTTTTTGCAAATTGTAGTCAAGTATATGAAATCACAGAGTACCTGCTAG